>CAUYRH010155425.1:0-39682 GCA_963574655.1 Perodicticus potto | reverse complement strand
CTTCACAAGGGATTGAAGAGAAACTTCTCTGAAGAAGATAGGTGCATGGCCTACAGACATATGAAAAAAATGCTCATCATCCTTAATCATCAGAGAAATGCAAATCAAAACTACTTTGAGATATCATCTAACTCCAGTAAGATTAGCCCACATCACAAAATCCCAAAACTACAGATGTTGGCATGGATGTGGAGAAAAGGGAATACTTCTGCACTGCTGGTGGGAATGCAAACTAATACGTTCCTTTTGGAAAGATGTTTGGAGATCACTCAGGGATCTAAAAATAGACCTGCCATTCGATCCTTCAATTCCTCTACTAGGTATATATCCAGAAGACCAAAAATCACTTTACAATAAAGATATTTGCACCAGAATGTTTATTGCAGCCCAATTCATAATTGCTAAGTCTCAAGTGCCCATTGACCCACAAATGGATTAATAAATTGTGGCATATGTACACCATGGAATATTGTTCAGCCTTAAAGAAAGATGGAGACTTTACCTCTTACATGTTTACATGGATGGAGCTGGAACATATTCTTCTTAGCAAAGTATCTCAAGAATGGAATAAAAAGTATCCAATGTACTCAGCCCTACTATGAAACCAATTTATAGCTTTCTTATGAAAGCTGTAACCCAATTCTAGCCCAAGAAAAAGGGGAAAGGGGAGAGGGAGGGGAAGAAAGGGAGGAAGATGGGTGGAGGGAGGGTAATTGGTGGGACCACACCTACGGTGCATCTTACAAGGGTACATGTGAAATTTACTAGGTGTAGAATATAAATGTCTTTACACAATAACTAAGAAAATGCCGTGAAGGCTATGTTAACCAGTTTGATGAAAATATTTCAAATTGTATATAAAACCAGCACATTGTACCCCATGATTGCATTAATGTACACAGCTGTGATTTAATAAAAATAAAATAAAAATAAAAATAAAGAAAATTATTAACAATGAAAAAAAAGAAATTCCTCAGAGGATCCCACAGGCATATTAGCCATTTAATTTTGAATGAAAAGAATTTAGCAACCATGGGGTAGATGGCATGCTACCATGGGATAGATTTAGTCCATTTACTAAACAAGAGATTTAGTCCATTTACTCGTCATTTGGCCAATATTTTTTGAGTATTTCCCCTGTGCCAGGCACCGTATTTGTGCTGAGAGTTGTGAAGATAAAAAAAAATGTTGTTACTTCATGTGTCTTTAAATCTCTCCCAAATCAGGCAAAGGAGAGGGATGATTTATCATAATGGCCTCATACGTGTATCATACCTGTTGTATGAACATGATTACAATGCTGTGTGGGTCCTGCTAGGCCTGGGGTGAGCAGCGCGCCATGCCGGCACACAGGACAAGCAACTGAACCCCACCCGGATTCAGGGATGCAATGTCAGGGGTGACAAACAGTCACACGGCACTTGGTTCTAGTGAGCCACAGGAGGTAGATGGGAAGGCCTGTAGTGGAGGATGCATTGAAGGGGGAAAGAGAGGCGGGGAAGAAGGAAAGCAATTCAAACACCCTGAAGTGGGGGTTCCACAGAGAAAGGGGCTTGGACTGAAACCTCAAAGCAATGAAAGATTTGCAGCAAGAGGCTCACATAATCACATTTTGCTTCTGTTTCTTCTCATTATCAATCTGTGATTTATGTCTTCACTTAACCCTATTGACTGTAGAAAAGTCCAGTTAAAACCTGGCAAGTCAGCCAGGTGCTGTGGATGGCCTGAAGTCACAGGTTCAAGACCAGCCTGACCCAGAGCAAAACCTCGTCTGTAAAAATAGCCAGGCGTTGTGATGGGCACCTGTCATCCCAGCTATTTGGGAAGCTGAGTCAAGACAATCACTTGAGCCCAAGACTTTGAGGACGCTGTGAGCTGTGATGCCATAGCACTCTACAGAAGGTGACAAAGTGAGACTCTGTCTCTAAAAAAAACAAAAAAACAGGCAAGTCCTTGGATGAGTGTGTGTGTACCTAGACTTTTAGCACTTTGAAAATCTCCCACCTCATCAAGCATCACCAGGTTTTTTTCTGCATCAGCTTAAAGGGAAAAAATATTCTCTGTTTTTAAAAATAAAATGGTTAATAGCTCTGACATACGGTTTAAACTTCCATTTTTAACCACGTAAAAGGTAGCTCAATCCCAGTAGGTCCTATATTTAGCTTTTAACACATCAGTCCCCAGGCTGTCTGAGGCAAATGATCTCACCCCGCTAGGACTCGACTATCTTCATTCATAAACAAAGGCGAGTACTTGCCAGGTCTCTCAGATCAGTACAAAAAAAATAAATTTTGGTTAAGAACTACAAGCCTTGTCAACAAGAGAGAAGAGTTTATTATCATAAACATGTTACTTCACACATTTTAATCTACAAACTTAAGTCTTATTTACAATTAGAGAAACAAGATGTCCTGCCTACACAGTAACAATTTCGTTAAACTTTTGAGGTGAACCCAAAGTCATATTACATTCTAGATAAGAGATTGATATGTTTCTGCCATGAAATTCTATTTATAAGGATAGGGTCTTCAGGCCTTTTTTTCTTTGTAATGTTTCCTTAAAAGGTCAAAACAATTTTCTTCTTTTTATTTCTTAATTTTTTTGCTCTTGGAGTCTAATCTTTGTCCTTCCTATTATAATATACAATAGCAGCAATTTATAATATGCATATTATGTGTAGGATAAACTTCCTACACATAATATAGACTAGACTATAAAATTCCCCGAGGGCAGGGATGATGGCTATTTTGTTCACAGCTGTATATCCAACTTTTATTACAGTGCCTGCCACCCCCACTCGGTAACTGCTCAGTAATTGTTTATTGAATTTTTTAAAATAATGAGTGAAATATCTATCAGTCCTAAGTAAAAGGGTGTACAATTTGGCAAGTATTTATGCAAAGATTAATCTGGGGAAAGTTCAGGGACACCAGCAAATATTATGAATCCTCTTATTTTAAAGAGAGCTATAGAGAGCTTCTTCAAATTTTTTAATTTATTTATTTATGTGCCCGCCACTTTCTCTAGTTATAGATACAAACTTATGTATGGATTGATTGGTGCAAATATCTAAGATAAATGTTTGCTATTACCTAAAATGTTGCTCTCTTACTTACCTTCAGCTCTCTTTTTAATTAACTATTTTTTTTTTTTGAGACCTAATTTCACTCTGTTGCCCAGGCTAGAGTGCCATGGTATCAGCCTAGCTCACAGAAACCTCAAACTCTTGGGCTGAAGCAATCCTCCTACCTAACCCTCCCAAGTAGCTGAGACTACAGGCACCCGCCACAACATTTGGCTAGTTTTTCTATTTTTAGTAGAGATGGGGTCTCGCTCTTGCTCAGGTTGGTCTCGATTTCCTGAATTTAAGCAATCCACCTGCCTCGGCCTCCCAGAGTGCTAGGATTACAGGCGTGAGCCACTGTGCCTGGCTAGAGATGGGGTCTTGCTATGTTGCCCAGGCTGGTTTTGGACTGCTGGCCTCAAATGATCTTCTCACCTCAGCCTCCAGGAGTGCTAGGATTACAGGAGTGAGCCACCACACCTGACCTCTGGTTTTCTTCTTTCAACTATGTTTTTTTGATCATTACTTTGCGTTTAATTTGATCTACAATTTAACCTCAATAATATAGTAATTTATATATGCATAAAACTTTGTGGCTATCCAGGGACTTTAACCCTTTTTATCTCACATGAACTTCCTGATAATATTCAGAAGATTATCAATATTATTACCTTTATTTTACATAGAAGAAAGAGGAGACTCAAAAGAAACTGGAATGAACTGCCTTAACAAGGGAGGTAACCAATGCCCCTGGGAGCAGTAAAGAGCTCTTTGGACCCCTCAGGTGGTCCTCTTGATTCTATTTCTCCATCCCCAAAACATGCACACATGCTTCCCCTGACTCCACTCACTGATAGGTCACTTAGAAGGAACTGGAAAGAATATAAGAGGAACTGTGGCTTGCAGAATAAGTGAGGCCAAGCGGAGGGGAAACAGTTTGTGGTATAAGGACACCAGCCAGGAGCCCCTCTGTGCTCTTTCTTGAATGCTGAATTATGCCTGACATCTAAATAGTATACTGGAACTAGACTCCAGGTCTTTCCTACCAAATAGCTACATTTAATTTGGGGTTGGGGGGAATGCAATACAGTATAAAAAAGGAGAGTGAATAAAACCAAACATCAACAGATTAATCTGTCTCAGGCTTACAACTTCACTTTCCTTTAGTAGCAATTTTACTTGAATTTTAGTATTATGGCCTTAAGATATTCTTTTCATTTAGTCTATGTAGATATAAGCTAAAAAAACAATTTGCACACAATTAGACATGAAGAAAACAATGAAAGCCTGATCACAGTAGAAAGATAAATGGCCAGCACACATAGGAGAGAATATCTTAACCTAACTAGTTTTAGAGGAAATACAAACACATTAATTAAATTTTGGTTTATAGCCATCAAATTAGAAAACACTTCTTAAATAAAATATCCATCAAAGGTATAGGAAAATGGGAATTCTCACTTAAACATAGCTAGAGGAAATAGATAATTTAAAAATAGGTAAATAGAATTATTCTGGAGATCAGTATAGAAAATAAATGTCAAAGGCCTTAAAAATATCAGAAATTGACATTTGCCTCTACAATCCTACCTAATACTTATTTCTGTTTCTGAAACAATCAGAATGTGTACAAAGATTTATCTACACAGGGGCTCTCTATCATCACAGTGATCATAGAGAAAAGTTGAAAATAACCAAAATGCTTCATAATAACTTGGGAGTGCAATTATATAACAAATACTAGGAAATATAAAAAGTAACATCATCAAATATAGTGAAGAATACAAAATAATGAAAATACATATGTGTAAGTAAAAATGCACATTACAAAATGTATGTACAATATTATTATGGTAATGTAATAAAATGATAAATGACTGTATACAAAAATCACTAAAGGGAAATACACACACACCTTCCCACACATAAACACGGGGTCTGACCAGTAAGTTCCCGAACTCTTCCTAGAAACAGTGCCACATACCTCATTGCTGAACATGACTACACCACATTCAAAGTAAAGAATTCCCATAGTCCACCCTTCAAAGCAGTTTTAGATCTCTTTTGCTTAGATTGACCATCAGAGGTATTGTTGTATGAAGGTCTGACAATTAAGTTCACTGTGCCACCATGCACTTATATTGGCAGCACTGTACAAACAACTCAGAAGGTTTCATAACCTTGGTATATCAGTGTCTCACAACTGTGCTCCTGTTGACATGTGGTGGTGGCTTGCTGAATGGCAATCATTTGTTGTTGTCATGTTTTTGTATACTACACAATGATAACTCTGATGATCATTCCAAAAAAGGAGTTCCAAAATTGTTTTGAATGTGGTCTAGGCATCAGTACATAGCTTCTCAAGGGGAGTGCTGTGAAGGTGACTGTAGTGACGCTCAGCAGTGAGGTAGGTAGCACTTTTTCTGGGATAAGATTGAGAACTGTCAGACCTCACATGTATATAGTATCATTAGGGAACTTCTCTTGGTGATAAGATCATAGATGAGGTTTTTTTTTTTATAGTTTTGTTTTCCAAGAGCTTAATATAAACATATGATATCTTACAGTAAAAAATGGAATAAGTACTTATTTTTAATTTCCCCATATTGCTCAAACATTGTTTCTTCACACTAAAGCAATTTTGATCTTCAAAAGCCTCAGAGCACAAAGAAAGTAACCAAAATTAAGTTCAACTCTTTAAAACAAAAATAATTCATCAGACGACTGGTACAGATAAAGGAGAAGAGAACAAAAACTGATCGGCAGTGGGGAGAAGACCAACATGTCACAGATCTACTATCACCCGATATTCCCCAGTAGGCTGCTGTTGGCATTATAATAGCAGAAGGCTTTGGTGACATCTCATAAAGTTTATGTTCTCGTGACAAATGGCAAGAGTAATCAGTTCAGATTTAGCAATGAACTCAAATAAAAGTTAATTAGGAAAATAGAGACTCTTTACAGGCATCTAAATGTCAAACCAATTAAGGATAATGGGTACACCAACATAAACAAGAACCAGGAAAGAAGCCTTCAGGCAGCTCCGACACCCACTGGAGAGGGTATATAAGAGTCCCAGACCAAGGAGAGACATTCACACTTCAGAAGCCTCATCCTTCTTCTCAGCCAAACCAATACAAACCACAGGCTCCCAACACCATGGCATGCTGCGTTCCCCGCTGCTGCAGCGTCCCCACCGGGCCCGCCACCACCATCTGCACCTCTGACAAATGCTGCCGCTGTGGAGTCTGCCTGCCCAGCACCTGCCCACACACAGTGTGGCAACTGGAGCCAACCTGCTGTGACAGCTGCCCCCCACCCTGCCACATCCCTCAGCCCTGTGTGCCCACCTGCTTCCTGCTCAACTCCTGCCAGCCAACCCCAGGCCTGGAGACCCTCAACCTCACGACCTTCACTCAGCCCTGCTGTGACCCCTGCACTCCAAGATGCTGCTGACCTGTGACTGCTCTGCCCCATGCCTGACAACGGAAGAGTCGACCCAGAAGCTTTAGCGTTCACCTGTCTCAGTACCTGCAATGAATTGACTATGCTTTAGAAGTTGGAAGAGCAAGGGCACTATTACTGGCAACCCTCACCCATTAAAAAAAAAAAAATCTTAGAGACTTTCGACACCATGCAGCTATTATCTGTAACCAAGTGCAGTTTGAATAGGTGGATGTCTATAGGCTTCTCAAAGTTGTTCAGTTTCTTCATATTAAAGTGTATCTTTCTTTGGGTGCTTTGGGAAATTTGTTTCCAGTCTTGGGTGGTTTCTTTCCAGAAATTGCAATTGAGGAAGTTCATGATCATCCTAATAAATTTTATATTTCTGGCATAGCACAATGACTACAATTACTTATGGTTATTTCTGTTAATTCATTAAATGTGTTTCTTAACTCTGAATGTTAGCATTTTAAGAAACATTGGAAACATCAGTAAAACTCAAAATGGTAACAGTACAGACAAATGTTATTTCCTGCTTTTATTTGTCTTGCTGTTTTTGCATACAAGATGGTCCAGTATATCAGCATACTCGAAAATAGATTTCCTCTCATTTTTCCTCAAAAAAAAACATGGCTTAAGGTAGGTTGGAAAATACTAAACATGATCCAAAGGCCAAACATGACAAAACATATAAACTAATTCATGTGACCTGATCTACTTATGATAAAATTTATAATATAATAATGTCATTATTTCTTGAACTAACATTCATTAAATATCTATTACGTGCCTTGTGTTTTATTGTCTCTGCTAAAAATGAGGTGACCATCGGGCAGGTGAAGAAATGCAAACGCATCATAATACCCATCCATTCCTTCATACAGATGACAATTATTTATTAAATCCCACCTGCTGTGTTATAATTTAAAAATACAATAAGTATTCTACTAGCAGCATTAGCAAAGTGCTGTGGAACCATAAAGTTGAGAACAATCAAGATTGTTGCCATAGAGATAAAGTGGGCAAAACATAGTCCGTGACAAATTGATTTGAGCTAGTCATCAAAGAGATGTCTAGCTCAAAGAGAAGGCATTGAAGGGAGACCAGAGAGTGGGTTTGTCACCAACCAAGCCAGTGAGCACAGCAGAAGGAGAGAATTTAAGATGGAAATGCTGTGTGCTGTTCTAGACATGCCAAGTTTATGGAGTTAGGACAACCATTCTAGAGAGGAAGAAAACCTATACAGGCAAGTGCAGCAGTCTGTGTAAAAGTTCTTCTTAAGGACTTGTGGAGGGCTGAAGTAGCATGTGTGCAGGATGGAATTCCGTCAGGCATAGTGGTAATTGGCCACTGGGGTAATTAGAAGCTGAACAGAAATCCTAAAGGTCAAAACTTGCAAATAACAGACATTGAATTTCCAGCCCAACTATAGGGGGGTAAAGCTTGCTGAGCACCTCATACATTCAACAGATATTCCAGAAGGGGCACAGCAAAAGAATAACCTCAGTCAAGAGAAATGCCAAATTATACCCACCCTAACGGTTTAAAACCAAGTCTGAGATGATAAAGAGATGCTGTCTGAACAAAATTGAATACTCAAATTCTATAAGATAATCAAGATTTTCTAAAACATATCATCCAAGATGAAGAGCATAAATTAAAAAGTTATTAAATATGTGAAGAAACAGGAAAATATCACCCATAACCAAGAGACAAAGCAGCTAAGAAAAGTAGTTCCAGAGAGACATAGATGCTGGAATTAGTAGCCAGGGACCTTAAAAGAGTTGTTATAAATATTTCCATGAATTTAAAAGAAGAGGTGAACAAGATATGAAATAAAAAGAGTAGAAAAGATAAGGAGTCTCACCAGAAAAGTAAAATTTTAAACTTTTCTTCTATTTAAAATAGTAAGTTAAATTTAAATTATTTAAATTGGGGCAGTGCCTGTGGCTCAAAGGAGTAGGGCGCCGGCCCCATATACCAGAGGTGGTGGGTTCAAACCTGGCCCCAGCCAAAAACTGCAAAAAAAATTAAAATAAAAATAAACAAATAAATTATTTAAATTGGAGAGAAACAAAAATTCTAGAATGAAAGTGTATAATGTCTGAAATAAAGAATTTAAGAATGGGTTTAATAGCAGATTAGACACTGCCAAATAGAGATGAGGTCAATGAATTAAGATAGATCAAAGTGGAAAAAAAAAGGTAGATCAAGGTGATCTTAAGATACATCAAAATTATCAGAATGAAAGCATGTAGGGCAGAGGGGAGATTGAAAAAAAATGAAAAGAACGTGAGCAGCCTGTGGGACAGTGCCAAGTGGCCCAATATACATGTAATTGGAGTCTCAGAAAGAGAGGAATGAGAAAATGAGGAAGACAAATTGAGGAGTCGAAAAATGTCCCAAATTTGGTGACATATTTTATTAACCTACAGACTCAAGAATCTCAAGAAATACTAAGGAGGATAAATGCAACCTAAACACACGCACATGAGCACAGCACACCTAGACGTGCGTAGTATCATAGTCAAACTGCTGAATAATAAAGATCAGTAGAGTGTCGTGAAAGAAAGAAGAAGAAATACACATCCAAGAAAAACTGGATATATGTCTTCTATTCAGATAAGATTTGATATGATTGACCATATCCTAGGGTCCCTCCATTACCAGTGCCTTTCCTTCTTTGCTTTCTTTGAGAAACTGAGTGCCTCGACCACTCTGTGACCTGGCCAGCAACTGTTGCCCTTGCAGGCTTGAACCCAAGCTGGGGCCTTGAACATTCCCAGGCATTGATAAAGTTGTTTAGGTTATTGCACAAAACATTGACAATCAAACATGTCGCTAAATAGAAACTAGCCTCAACCCTCAACCAAATTCCTTGAGGCCGCATATAAATTCTTTTGAACATTTTGAACCTATCTGGACAAAACATTTCTTTTCTTGCAGTTCGTCATGAGTAGTGGCCCGAAGCTCTCTGTAAGTTCCCTCAGCACAATGCTTTGGACTGATCACGCTGGTGTTTAGTGCTTTTTTTTTTTAATTCCAACTGGCCCCATCTCAGGACATTTTCGGCAGTCCCTTTGGAAATTATCCCATCACTTCAAGGATGATTCCCGTCATGGCTTCACCTGGACAGAACACCTATTAACTAAATGGATGAGAAATAATACAATCACCTAAATATATACAAAGGAGCATCTGACAAAATGTAACACCCACACTCATGACAAAAGTTTCTGCAAACTAATAACTGATCTGATAATATCTGGGAAAGATATTACAGCCAACAATATACTTAATGGTGAAATAGTAAATACTTTTCTCCTGAGGTACAGGGCGAAGGTGTTTGCTCCCAACACGATTCAATATTTTATGAAAGATCCAAGTCAATTTAAAGCAAGAAAGTGAATAGATTGTTTTATAAACATTTCTCTTCAAGCCACAAGGATAAATCTTTTCAATGATGCCAGATCAAATGAATGGAATAAAATGGAATTTGACTCTATTTCACATCATTTGCCAAAAAATAATTAAGATGATCTTCAGACCTAAATGTAAAAGCTAAAATTATAAAGCTTCTATAAGATTAAGATAGTAAACTGAGAAATCACTTTGAGGTATCCAATTATTTCTTAGGATACACAAAGCCTCAACCATGAGAAATGATAAATAGGACTTTATAAACATAAAATTCTACGCCCATCAAAAGGCATGATTAGGAAAATAAAAAAGGTAAGTTACTGGCAGGGAAAAAAATATTTTAAAAATATTTAAAACACATATATCTGACAAAGAACTCATCCCCAAAATACAAAAAGAATTTCTAAGTCAGTTAGAAAAAGGTAAGTCATGAAAAATAAGCAAAATACTTAAATAGTTGCCTCACTAAAGAAGATATCCAAATGGACAATTAGGTGCATGAAAGGCTCCTCAATATAATTAGACATCAGGAAAATAGACATTAACCTCAAGACAACACATTATGACAATGACAACATCTAAAGTTAAAATGCCTGACAACACCAAATATTGGGGAAGATGGAAAATCTGGTTATTTCTTATAAAAAGAAATACTGTATATACCTAGTCTACGCCTCAACACTTCTACTCCTAGGTATGGATCCAAGATAAATGAAAACATATATCCACAAAAATGTTTGTACTAGAGTGTGTATGAATGTATTCATCAATAACCTCAAACAAGGAATAACCCAAGTGTTCATTTGAATGAAAATAGACTAATCGTGGTAGAGTCATACAATAAAATATTCCTCTACAAATAAAAACAAGAATTTACTACTGATGCAATGACATGAATGAATTTAAAAAAGCAGTGCTAAGGGAAAGAAACCAGCCACAAAAAATATGCAGGGTGTTTGATTTATTCATAAAATTCAAGAATAGAGAATACCAATCTATGCTAACAGGAATCAGTACAATTCAGGTATTTACCTGGGGAAGATGGAGACTCTGTTTAAAAAGGGCCCAGGGAACATTCTGGTGCGATGAAAATTTTCATTATCTTGCCCGGGGTGATGGTGACATAGTCAAATGCATTTATCAAAACTGAATTTCGCCAGAGGTAAATTTTATCTGAATTGAACAAATGTAGAGTAAGGGAAAGAACATGTATTTGATAATTGTAGACTCATTGGGGACCAAGATTCACCAATTGGAGGCCTTACATTGGCATGACATTTTGCTATTTATGAAGTGAAGGTCATTCGCAGTGCTTTTCACTTAATCACTCTATATGGTTGGGCAGAGAAAGGCATTATTTTTCCCATATTACACTGAGAATGAACTAAGACCCAAAGGGTTTGCAGAATCTGTCATGGCTACTAGGATAAATGTTCTTTGTCTTTTCCCAGTTTTCCTTGTCATACTGTGTTAATATTTTTCACAAAGAATCATATATTAAAACAGAAGCATCTATTAAGCCAAGTAGATACATTTTTTAGCAAATACCAAGGGCCTACGACATGATATCCAATGTGCTGAGGCCAAGAAGACAAAGAAAATATAGTTATCTTAAAAGGGACACTATTTAAAAAATCAAGAAACATAAAAATGCATACAATTTTCAAAAGCAATGTGATACCTGCTACAGGGAAGGTATGAGCAAAATGCTTGGGAATAGCCCCATCTCAACATGAGGTAGTTGAGTGACATTTCAGCTGAGCCTGGACATGTGAATGCAGCCAGGAAAACGATGGCAATAGAGCAGTGGACCAAAAATACAGTACCTACATAGTGTAGAGGATAGCTGAGCTGGGGGTTGTGAGAGAAGATCCAAAAATGAGCTTAGAAAAGTAAATTGGCACCAGATTTGCCAAGGTAGGATGCTTGACATCATTAGTGGAGATTAACGAAAAGCAGGCTTGTATTGTAGAAAAAAACCCAGCAGCTGGTGGATGTGCTGAGATAAAAGGATGTTAAATGACTCTATAATTGCCAAATAAAACAACCCTATCTTTTTACGATGACCTTTCATGGTATCTGTTTCCCTCTATTCACGATGTTCTTCTCTTCTGAGGATGAGATGGTAGAGAATAAATTCTGGGCTATTTCCATCTTCTAAGATGGGCATTGCAACTACAGATCACTATATAACACTACATGATTAGCCCCACCTTCTGTATGTTACAATGACCAGTCACCAACGTTTTACAATCAGAAATCAGCTCCAGACAAAAGCAAGCATTTCTTATTTTATCTGCAGTTACATTCCTGCTTTTTAATTAACTGGAACCTCTGATGGACATGGGTTCACTTCAAAGATATTTTTCTTTTGAGTCATCAGGTTCCTGTGAAACCATAATTTTCTTTCAGAGACTTGGGGCTTTTCAAATGAAAAATAAGCAAAATACTTAAATAGTTCAAAATACTTAAATAGTTTCCAAATCCTTGAACTCACGTCCCTTGCAGGTCAGCATCAATAGACCGGAGGTATTCTCAGAACTTCTAGCACAAATGAGCATAAAAGTTGAAAAGTGAAGAGAATCGCGACATTCCAAGCCAACTCTGCCCAGTAAATAATAAGTCATAAGAGATTATTTTAATCGGTGATAGATGTTCTTCTGGTTTGGTTTTGTTCCTATTACCCACTATCTAGAAAGTAGTGCTCAGAGCTAGGGAGAAAAAAAATAAGTTTATTCTAGATCACAAAACTTTTAACTTTGACAAATAAATGGGGTTTTTTTTCCCCTAGAAGAGTCTTAAAGATTATAGAGGTAATTTTCTCAGGGCATCTTTGGAAATAAAATATATACCGCAATTAAAGCCCAGCAAAGTGTAATAGATTATGCTTCACGATGGAGAGAAAATTCAAGAGAGAATCCTGAAGAAGTACATCTCACATTTGTATCTGTCAGTTACGGCACCAGGGGACCCACCCGACAGCATTGCAGATGTGGGAATAGTAGAACTTTATTTCCCAACTTCCAGTATTTTTAATTTTCGTGAAATTCATAAACAAACGAAAACAGATCTCAGAAGAAAAACCTCTATGGCTTCTTTGCCCCTCCTCTGAGGTATAATCAATGAGAGTTTCCCAAGAGACTGAAAGATTATAACTTAGAATTTATATTTCACTCTTATTAGAAATGCAGGTAAAAATAGTATAGCTGATCTAAAAATAAGTCACAGGAAATGTGCAGAAGGCAAGTTTCAAGAAATCAAAGATCACAACTCCAGATCGTGATAACCAATTTATATCTAGGCCCACAGGGCACAACGTATTCCCATTAGACATGTAAAGTGACGTTTCATTTGTACACAGGGAGCTGTGACGCACACACAGCCCTGAAACCCAGGACACGCCTCACTGTTCTCCCACCTCAGCACGTGCTCTGAGATCACAAAAAAGAATTGCTAATCACACTGACCATTTTTATGATGTGGCATAAACAAAGAAATGTCATTTAACGAGTTGTAGTATTAATTTTAAAAAGAGACCCAAGCAGTCAGTCAACACGCCGAATCAAAAATCTATGGGAATATTATTTTTCTTATTTGTAACAAGTTCTATCTATAATTATCAATTGGCCAAATTTCCTCTTTCTTTTCTGATTCTACCAAAAGGACAATGGTTTCTACAGTGATTTTTGTGGCCTAAGTATTCTATCTTACTGGCACGTGGAAAGGGTATAAGTGACTATTTAGTAACCTGAAGTTATCCCTCTTTTATGAGGCATAAAACTCTTCTTCAGTAAACAAACAACTCTAATGAAATGTTTGTATGAAAACCAGCACGGACAGCGATAAAGGAAACATCCGGCGCAGTCTGTAAACACCCATCTGGAGGTCTGTATAAAAGTCTCAGGAAGGAAGGACAGTTTTGAAGTCAAGGCAAGTGGAGTTTCGCAGGCAGGTTCTGTCCCTCTCTTCCGCAAGGATGACTTCGGACTGCTCCCCTACACCCTGCTCTCCTGAGTCCGGCGCCGGGGCTCCCGGTCATGAACCTGCTTCAACCTGCCCCACGGAAACCACTTGTATCCCCAGTGCCTGCGCTGCCTCCAGGGGCCAGACCCCCAGCTTTCTGTGCAGGTCTCGCCTGCTGCCCGGTTGCCTCGCGCCGTGCTACCTCGCCGGCAGCTGTAACAGCCCGTGTTTCGTGGGGGCCTGTGCCTGGTGTGAGGATGGGATGTTCACGAGCAATGAGAAGGAGACCATGCAGTTCCTGAATGACAGACTCGCCAGCTACCTGGACAAGGTGCGCAGCCTGGAGCAGACCAACGCAGAGCTGGAGGGCAGGATCCGAGAGCAATGCGAGCAGGAGACCCCGCTGGTGCGCCCTGACTACCAGGGTTACTTCAACACCATGGAAGATCTCCAACAAAAGGTTTGCTGCCTCCTTCCTCTAAAGCTCCACCTTCCCAATGTACGGGATCTGCCTTCTCTTACCCTAAACAAGGCTATTTTATGGAAGGAAATCAAGGGAAGTTGAAATTCTAAGTGCTGATGTGATACAGACGAGGGCACTAGACTGGGAGTCAGGAAACCTCAGCACCAGTCCCAGAACTGCCCTGACAAAGCTACATAACTGTAGATTTTTCACTTTATTACCTATAGAATGGGAGGAAACTGTATCATAGTTAAAATCACTTCTGCACATAACACTGAACCTTCATATTAGTTTTCACACACATCTTGAAATGTCATTTTTTAAGCATATAATTTCACCTAGTAATCATTTATCTTCTCTTCTTGATGAATTTCTGTGATTACAAATGGGGATATAGTCAGAATACAAACTACTTATGGAGAAAATTTTAATGGTGTTCAACTGCCAAGGAATATTGCAAAATATCTTTGCCCATTAAAAAGCTGAACATTTTTATTTCTCTATTTTGCTTCTAAATTGACACTGCTTTTTTTCCTTTGTGAACTCACGTGGTTAGTAAGAAAAGCAGCCTGAAAATGATTTTATTTTTTCTTATAAAGATGTTCGAAGACTTTCAAAGGATTCAACAGCTACAGGAATAGCTGTTAACTGGGTAGATATTTAGATTTCTCTCAAAGAACCATTTCTCACATGACTTCCTAGATCTTGTGCACCAAGGCAGAGAACTCCAGGCTTGCTGTACAGCTTGACAACTACAAACTGGCTACTGATGACTTTAGGTCAAAGTAAGTTTAACTTTAATTTTAAAATAAGTTATAGCTGTCTGATTGCCTCTCTCTCAATCTCTCTCTCACGCCCCCAAATTTCTCTATATAGTATTTGTGAAGTTCAGAATGTTCTAGAAGCTCAAATTGATTCTTACTTAGGGTATAAAAGAAACAGCAGATGGCTCCTTGAGCCTGTGTCTTGAGCACCGTGTGCCCCAGCACTTGGCCCAGCATCCAGCAGGGTAAACACTGGCTTCACATGTTTTGCTATGAAAGGTACGAGAGTGAGCTGTCCCTTCGCCAGCTGTTAGAGGCTGACATCAGCGGCCTGCGTGGAATCCTGGATGACCTGACTCTGTGCAAATCCGATCTGGAGGCCCACGTGGAGTCCCTGCAGGAAGATCTCCTTTGCCTTAAGAAAAACCACGAAGAGGTGAGGAAGGTGGCAACACCACCGAAGGACCCAAAGAGTAAGAAAGTTAAACTTATAGATCTGATGCTGATTGGTGTACGTACATTGAACTTGGGCAGACATTCTATAGCTGAAATATAACTACATGGGGCACTAGTACTGTTCAGCCTGATCGTCCCAGGGTGTCTCTGAATGTAGATGTGACCTAGCCCCTGGCTGTTGTCAGATGAAGGAACCAAAAATTCTTGACTGCCATTGCTTTTGTGCAGGAAGTGACTCCACAAATGGCTGTCCTTGGAGGCTTTATGCCACCCCTAACTCAGTCTACATGATACAAAAGTTGGGCTGATTAACATAGATTATGAAGCCCATTTCAAAAAGGGAATAAAGACTCAGGCTGTATTTTGGATCCGGTTTTTATTTTCTTTTTTAATATTGTGCATTTACAAACCTTTCTAAGCCATACAATATGAAGTGATTGGTTATGTCATATTGATGAAGCTGGAAAATGAAAAGCTCAATGGGGTGGTAGCAAAGCACATTTGCTCTTCAAACACTTGCTGATAACAACTAACATCTAAAGGGACCTCACTGTGTGTGAGAAGTTTCATAAATTCCTTATATTAACTCTTCTATATCTCACTATAAACTTCCGGGAAAGGTATAGTTATTATGCCTATTTGGCAGATGAGGAAACTGAGACCCTTATAATATGGTGAAGAAAGATTCAGCACAGACAATCTGAGTTAAGATCCTGCACTCTTACCCACTGCTCCAAAAAAGCAGAAATAGGACGCCATTGACCATCAGATTGATTTTTCCTTCCACCGCTCTGGGACCTTCCTTACTCCATCTCCACTTTCAGGAGGTCAACTGTCTTCGTGGACAGCTTGGTGACCGACTCAGTGTGGAGCTGGACACTGCCCCCACCATCGACCTCAACAGGGCCCTGGATGAGATGCGGTGTCAGTATGAAACGGTGCTCACCAACAACCGCAGGGACGCCGAAGCATGGTTCGCTGTTCAGGTCGGCACTCACAGGAACGGTAAAATGTCAGGCTTCCAAATTCTGCCTTGTGTGAACTCTAATGGGGCCTGTGTTTCAGACAGACGAGCTGAACCGGCAGCAGCTGTCCAGCGCGGAGCAGCTGCAGGGCTGCCAGACGGAGATCTTGGAACTGAAACGCACAGTCAGTGCTCTGGAAATCGAGCTCCAGGCCCAGCAAAGCCTGGTGTGTAAAGCAAAGGCACTCTCAGCTGTTCCCTGACAAGGCAGGCCCTGGGAGGCTAACTCAAGGGTTACCATTCCTCGCCTCTCCCAATGCTGCTGTTTACCCACCAAAAGCAGAAGAGTTAGGTCAATTGCCCTGCTGGGATGTCTAACCTTCCCTCCTGGGCTTCAGCATGATCCTGCCACCCCCTCCAGACACACGGAGAAAGGGAAAGGCTGGGGCAGAGTGAGAGAGGGAGCTCCAAGCCAAAGGCACAGAAGCCTTCCAACGAGCTTTATTTCTCTTCTGATTCAGACCAAGTTTCCAGGCTCACCATCATATTCAAAACAAACAGTTTTCAAATGTTTTACCCAATAACTATCTTAAAGTTTCCCAGGATCCACACCTTAATTTGACCCTTCACTGCACCCACCTCACTCGAGCAATAAGGATACCATGCATTCTAGATTACATTAACCAGCTCCAGGTAAGCACCACTGTGTGCATTCCTTGAGGTCCTGCGCCGAGTACCTGGATGAGTAATAGCTGAGCATTCATCTGTGAGGGGCACCATGCCGACCTCAGCCTCGCAGTCACGTCTTGGGGTAGATACCTTTACCCCATTGCACAGATGTGAAGAACTGAGACTCAGAATAAGTAACCTGCAATTTTGCAAGAGGCTAAAGTAGAAGCTGAATCCAGGTAGTTCGATCTCAAAGCCTCCTCTCTTTAAAAAAACAAAACACATATTTACTTTTCTTGATACACAATATTTGTACATATTTATGAGGTCCATGTGATATTTTCCTGCATGCATAGAATGTATAATGATCAAGTCAATATATTCAGGGCAGCCATCACCTTGGATGTTCATCATTCCTGTGTGTTAGGAACATCTCAAGTTGTCTCTTACAGATATTTTGAAATATACAATACATTGTCATTGGCTATAGTCAGTTTGCTCTGCTATCAAACATCAGAACTAATTCCTTCTATCTAACTGTTTTTCCCCCAGCAACCAACCTCTCTTCATGTCCCCACCCACCCTCCCAGCCTCTGGTACCCAGAGACTCTTCTCTTAACCACACTATACCACCCCTCCTCGCCAGGAGCACAAACTCAATGTTTCCTCTAAAATGCTGTCGATGGTCCTTCACCTAACAGTTGCAAACCAGTGGGAGGCAGGGACATGTGAAAACAAACTGTCCCTGACCCCCCTTTGGTATGAAACTGTTGCTACATAAATATGTAACAGATCACAGTAGACATAGGTAATATACAGCCTTTAAAATTTTTCCAGGCATTGTTCTAAGTGATTTACACATATTCACTCATTTCATCTTCACAACTTTCCTCTGAGATAGGTACTTTGCATTCCCAACTTTATGTAACATAAAACTGAGGTACAGAGAAGCTATGTAATATTCCCACAGTCACACAGCTGAAAGGGTAAAGCAAAGATTTGAAAACAGGCCATCTGGCCCCAGAGACTATGCCACAGGGTCCTTTGGACGTTGTTTTCCTTTCACAGTCAGAATCTCTGGAATGCACCGTGGCAGAAACCGAGGCCCAGTACAGCTCCCAGCTGGCCCAGATCCAGTGCCTGATTGACAATGTGGAGAACCAGCTGGCCGAGATCCGCTGTGACCTGGAGCGGCAGAACCAGGAGTACCAGGTGCTGCTGGACGTCAAGGCCCGGCTGGAATGTGAGATCAACACGTACCGGGGGCTGCTGGAGAGCGAGGACAGCAGGCAAGTCCCACACCTGCTCATGAAATCCCAGAATCACAGAGAGGCTGATGTAGGAGAATCCTGTTTCCCCAGGGTCTGGCCAAGGTCAAACCTCCCTAATGTGTTAAGGGATCTTCCTAAAAGAAAGACGAAGAATGGCTGAGTCGAAGCACGTGACAACAGAAACGTTCTAAAACACTCTAAAGTTCTGAAGCAGAATGATTATCATGTCCAACATTTCATGCTGTGTGTCTCCCTTTGCTCCTTTTTCCACTAAAGAGAAATCTTGAAGACACTTAAGATAACATTTGCAAAACACAGAAAATATATAAGCTATTATTTAACTGCCACTGTTGCAGTGAACGGGAAGTAACAATTCTGATTCCAGAGATGAACTAGGCTTCAGTCAAATGCTGTTACTCTGCAAAGAGTTTTCTTCAGAACATAATCTGTAGGGCAAATCTTGACATTTTATTACTATCTCCTTGTTAAGCTTAGTTTAAAATTGATTTTCCCCAGGCTTCCCTGTAACCCGTGTTCTACAACATGCACATCAAGCCACACGTGTGAGCCACACTCAGCCTATGTAATTTGCACGGTGGAAAGTTGCTGTTCGTGAATGTTAACACCAGCACAGCTGATGGAGGAATCAACACCTAGTGTCCTAGAAAGGAGGTGGGGCTTCAACCAGAGACATCCAAACTGGAAAGACAAGTCTGGAAAGCTTTCATGTATCCCGGGGATCCTCAGTCTATTTCTGCCTTATCATTTCTCTCTTTCCAGTTCATTTGCTGGGTTCTGGGAGCCTGTAAAGCATTTTCTCTTCCAAATAAAAAGTGTTTCATTCCTTCAGCATGGGAAGTACACCTTAGTGGCTTATTACTGTTCACAGAATATTCCTTTGATGACTATAGTTTGAATTTGCATAAACCCACACTAAAAATGTGTTTAAACTCCTCAAGCACAAATCAACTAATTCATGAAAAATGTCATGTATCATAGGGGATAGTTGTATCTTTCTGAGAGGAAATGGGGATATAATTATATTTATTACATTCTTTATTATAAAAGTACTAGGTTCTCCTTTTTTAATTTGGCTCATTAAAGGGAAAAAAGCCACTCATAATTCCATCTCCCAACCATCCCTTGTCAATACTCTGAAGAACATCCCTCCGTTTCTTTTTCTCTTACACTAGGTTTTCCATATAGTTATAACCACACTTACCTATGCATACAGTTGTGCAATCTTTGATGTTCATTTGTGTCATCTAAGCATTTACAATTCTAATAAAAACTTAAGACTAAGACTTCTCATGGCCATCATTTTAGTGGTTGCATCATATACCATAAGTTACATTGGTCACTTATTGCACATTTAGATTATATAAATAATTATTCTCACACACTAAAAAAGTAAGGTAGAGAACGCCCACTTCCAAAAAGATGAAGTAGACCTACATTTCCCCATTCCTCCTTGTATAGCTAAAACCCTGGAAATTATATAATAAAACAAAAAGAAGGAGTAACTAGGGCTCTTAAGAATCAAGGTGACACTGTGATGTGTTCCCTGGATTTTCTTTTTATCTCATCTGTCCCAGAGTAGGAGTGAAGCAACCAACAACCCAGGAAACACTAACGGTTGCAGACAAAAAACAAAAACGAACAAAATCCCCCAAGGATCTTGCTCACTCTAAAACCAGAAAAGGGGCAGGCTAGCAAGACAGAAAACTTTTAGACAAAAACCATTCAACTCAGCCAAACACCACAGGCAAAACCAAGCCCACCACAAGACACTGAGTGGAAAGTCAAGACTTCCATTCTTACTGGGCTGTTTTTTCATTTGTTTGTGTGATCTATAATTTCTTTCATCGGTAGAGATCTTTCACCTCCTTGATTAAGTATATTCTTAGAGATTTCATTTTCTTAAGTGGTATTAAGTTCTTGATTTGACTCTTAGTTTGATTATAATTAGCATATACAAATGCTACTGATGTATGTATATCGATTTTGTAACCTGAGACTGCCAAATGTATTTATTGGCTCCAGGAGTCCTTTGGAGAAGTCTTTGGGGTTTTCTAGATGAAAGCTGATATCATCGGCAAGCAGGGATAGTTTGACCACTTTTTTCTGACTTGGATGCCCTTTATTTCTTTCTCTTGTCTGGTTGCTCTGGGTAGGACTTGACTAACAGTGGTAAAAGTGGTTATCATTGTTTCTAAAAATCTATCCATTTCCTCTAGATTTTCTAGTTTGTGTGTGTGGACATTTTCATAGTAGTCTCAGCACTCAAAGCACGTAATAAAAATACAGGTAGGTTTTAACCAAAATCAAGTTTAAGACCTAAAATTGTATACTTCATCTTTTTTCATAGTTTTCTCCTGATCTAACAATAAAATATAGTGAAAATAATCAAAAGAAAAGATTTCTCAGATAAATAAACACACGACATATTGCTCAAGCTCAATGATAGTAACTTGATGTACAGGTTTATACACATAGACTAGGAGCAATAGCCTGCACCAGGTATGTAGTAGACTAGACCATCTAGGTTTGTGTAAGTGCATTCTGGATGTTTGCATGCTGACTAAATCATCTAAGAAGGCATTTCCCAGAACCTACCCCCATAGTAGAGACAAATGACTGTGTGTATATGTGTGTGTATATATATATATGTATATGTATATGTGTGTGTATATTTAAAATGGGGAAAGAGAATATTTTTATCCAATCTGTGGCTTGCCTTTTCACTTTCTTTGCTATTCATTTTGATCTTCAAAAGGCTTTATTGATGAAGCTTAATCTGATGAAATTATTAACTATAGAGTCATCCATATTCTAAGAAGTCTTCACCTAGCTCAAGGTTATGAACATAATCCTCTATTTGCTTCTAAAAACTTTATACTGTATGTAACCTTCACATTGAAGTTCTTGATCCATCTTGAATGAATTTTTATGTGTAGTATGAGGTAGAGATCAAGATGTAATATTTCTTGCTATATAATTACCTACTTGATTCAGGAACATTTATAGGAAAGGCTTTCCTTTTCTCCTGATGGCTTTGAGACCCTTGTCAAAAATCAGCTGAGCTCACACAAGTGATGCCATTTCTAGAGTCTCTATTCTCTCTCACTGGTCCATCTGCCAATCCTAATGCCACCATCACACTTTCTTAATTATAAGAACATTATGTGTTATAACCTGTGTGGATTTATACTACCACAAGCAATGAATGAGAGTACTATACACAGCACAATACCTTTATTACCAAACTTTGATTTTGTTTTTCAGTCTGATAGGTGGAAAATGAAATGATATCTCCATGTAGTTTAAATTTACATTTCCTATTTTTAGGGTGACATTCAATACTTTCTCTCATTTTTTTTTTCTGAGACAGAGTCTCTTACTCTGTTGCCCAGGCTAGAAGGCTGTGGTGTCAACCTCGCCTACAGCAACCTCAAACTCCTGGGTTCAAGGGATCCTTCTGGCTCAGCCTCCAAGTAGGTGAGACTATAGGTGCCTGCCACAATACCTGGCTTATTTTTCTATTTTTAGTAGAATGAAGGGTCTCATTCTTGCTCAGGCTGGTCTCAAACTCCTGAGTTCAATCAATCCTCCCACCTCAGTCTCCCAGAATGCTAGGAATACAGGTGTAAGCCACTGCACTCAGTCACTTATTCTCATTTTAAGTGCCCTTTTGCATTTTCTTTCTGGTCACTGTCTGTGGTATAATTATTAGTATTCTTTCTCAACTTGTCATTTTGTCTTCTGGTTTTATAGGCTGTGATTTTTATCCAAGCACAAGTTAAAAAATTGTTATTTTACATAGTCAAACATCATTTTTATAGTTTTTAGTTTGGGGTCACTATTGGAAAGGACTTCTGACTACAAATTTATAAAATAATTGTAAGGGGCACACTTAACTTGGACTTAAAATATACAAAAGCAAATTATGTAACCAAAATGTGTGCATCCCATGTATTCTTTTAGCACATTTATTGTTTTTTTTTTTACGTTTGACTCTTTAATCCACTTGTAATTTGTGGCATGAGTGAGGTTTCAAAATTCCCTTCCTTCCTCCTGATACAGAACTGTCCCCAAAGTACACATAATGCTCTACCTTTTCCCCATTGACTTCAAATGCTATGTTTATCATATACTAAATCTCAATCTGTTCAGGAGTATATATTTAGACTTCTTATTCCATTGGTCTGTCTGACTAGCCAGGCATCAATATCACACTATTTTAATTATTGATGTTAAATTTTAATTATTGATGCTTTAAAATAGATGTTAGTATCTGAAAGGACTATTTTTCAGAATTTTCCTGGCTATTCCAATTTGTTTAATTTTTCTCATACAACTTTCAGAATTATGTCATCTACTTGGAAAAAATTACCTATATGGAAAATAAGAGGATCTCATTAAATTTATTGAGCTTTAATTAAATTATGTAGAGACAGTTTGAATACCATTTTTCTGTCCAAGAACATGCTGCATCTTTCTGTGTATTCTCAAATTCAGGATATTGTAATATTTTATTCATGTAGATTTCGTACCTTTCTAACTAAATTTATTTCTACAGTATTCCATTCTATAGTATCCAATGATGTCCATGTCCTAATCCCAGAACCTGGAATATGTTAGTAGGGAAAAGAAAAGGGAAAGAAAGGTTGCTAATTAGCTGACCTTAAAATAGGAAGATTACTTGAGATTATCTGGGTGGAACCAATGTAATCCCTGGAGTCCTGGAATGTGGAAGAGGGAAGAGAATGTGAATGTGTATCTGTGCCAGATACAATGTCAGAAAGACTCCAGTGGCCCTTCCTGGCTTTGAAAATAGAAGGAGGTCATAAGACAAGGATGTAGACAACTTCTAGAAGCTGGAAAAGGCCAGAAAGCGGTTCTCCCCTAGAGTCTCTTTAAAGAATCAGGAACAAGTAACTTACTTAAGAAAATCAAGTCAGTATT
The DNA here is from genome assembly GCA_963574655.1 of Perodicticus potto. Taxonomy (NCBI): domain Eukaryota; kingdom Metazoa; phylum Chordata; class Mammalia; order Primates; family Lorisidae; genus Perodicticus; species Perodicticus potto. The sequence continues at coordinate 16,239 of CAUYRH010155425.1, read as the reverse complement.
CCTCAGGAAACAAACTTTCAACAGATCATATTTAAATATCCAATATAAGCCAATATCATGAGATATTTCTAATCAACATAAATCCACAAGCAAACACTGAGCACCCAAAATGTTATAAAATGTGGGTGGGCTTTGGCAGACCAAAAGGTAACCAGAAATTTTCTAAGAAATTTCTTGTTAGCAATCAAACCCTACGTGGAAAGCTAAATCCTGAATCTAGCTTTACCTAATTTACCTTTAAAAAGAGCCTTAACAATGAACATTTTAATCCATCTAACAACGTCCTAACATGAAATGGGAAAGTCAGAGGAACAGAACAAAATAAAATACTGATTTCTGAGTTCACCAATAATTATCAGACATTAGTAGTTTCTATCTTCTAGAGAAGGATGGACTGATTCGTGTTCAAGCTCAATGCCAGGTGAGGGTGTTAACAAGCACTTAATAGACTTGATATACTCACACCTGCTTAATCACGGATGCTGTTAGGACTATGATGACAGTTCCTTTTGAACACAGAATGTGAAGCTCTGCATCCAATGACAAGTAGTAGTTGTGATGGGTAATAACTTTGTAAGCGCCTAAATGCACATTTTTATGGGGCAAGTAACTCTTCTCAGGCCAAGTAAAAAGGAGGCTAATGAGATGTTCCTATGGGATGTGATATAACCATTAGAAAGCAAAACATCCCACCTGTTGTGACACCACCTAGAGGCTATATAAGCACTTCAAAGAGGAAGAAGCCAAGAGGCTTGGAATTTAGGCTCTGGCTGAGGTTGCTCCAGCTTTTCATCCTGGCGACCACAGACCTTGAAACAAACTGAAGCCAGGCACGCACTATGGATGCCAAAGGCGATACAACAACCATTTCTTCTCCAACCCCAGGCCAAAACTGCTCTAGGATTACAAATGCTAGAACTGCCTCTTCTAGAAACAGCTGCCACTCCAAGAGTGGTCTTGGAACCAAGAGCTGCCAACCACCTGGCTGCCTTCTGAAAACACCCCAGGACCAGGGCCGCCACCCCACTCCTTGCTTCTGTCACATGCCCACCTACCTAATAAGAAACCTCAATGCCTGTGCCTCTCCGGATGACTGCTACTGGTATGGTGAAGGCATCAACAGTCATGAGAAGGAGACCATGCAAATGTTGAATGACCGCCTTGCCAACTACCTGGAAAAGGTCCGGATACTGGAAAGAGAGAACGCGGAACTGGAGCGTAAAATCCAGGAAGAAGGTAACGAAGAGCTCCCAGTCCTGTGTCCCAATTACCAATCCTACTATGCTACCATTGAGGAGCTCCAGCAGAAGGTAAGAGCCACAGGAATCTGTTTAATCAAGTTGTGAGTTGATGGTATTCAAGTCCTAGTTAATTGCTAAACTCTAATATTCTTAGGTCATTTTATGTTGAAAAGTTTTTGTTTTTTTTTTTAATAAGAGAAAGATGTATTTACCAAGTTCTCAAGGAGAGTCACAGTGATTACCCCATAACCTAATGGGATCCAGAAATTTATATCTCCTCATTTTAGAGGGAAGGTGAAATTAGGAATATAGGAAAGTCTATTTAAGAGAAATAAAATATGCTGAAAAGTTTAAGAACAGGAAAATCTCTTGGGTGAAACTGTCATCTTGAGGTAACATTTAGAGTTTTATAGTTTTTCCTTTTTCCAAAGATACACACTACCATTACAACTAGTTGCTACCATTTCTTTAATAAAAATAAGAAATCAGGGGACCTGAGAAAATGAATTTTGTTTTAAATAAGTTCCTAAACAGTTACATTTTTATCCATTTTGCAACTATCACCACTTTTTTCTCTTCTTATGCTTATTTTATCATTCTTAAATTGTTTCTTTTGTTTCTATACCAAACCTAAGGTTCTTGTTCAGACTTATACACTGGTTGGCCATAAAGTTCATGTGCAATTTAAAATAGTGTGCAATTTCAAATTGCCCAAGAATTTTATAGCTATCCTGAGTATTGTTGCTCCATATCTGGATTTATTCATTCTATTTGTTCAACAAATATTTACTGAGCAGCAATCACAATGTGCCAAATCTTCTAGGCTCGATGAAAATCCTGATGAACTTTATAAAGTCTGTGCCCTCATGGAGTTTACTTTCCAGTAGATCGTGCTCAGTTACTCAAATTCAGGATGGATTATATATCTTAACAGAAAAACATACACAAAAGTTTCTATTTAAGTAAATTTATTCCCATCTTGTAGAAAAATAATAAGAACTCTGATTTTCTAAAGATTTCCAAACTTCCTGATCATAGCTATGAAGGTTAATAGAAACTGAATTAGCCTTCCCCTGTCAATTGAAGCACACATGACCCCTCTTGGTTCTTAAAGAAGGCTATCCCGGTGTTTATCTCATTTGTGTGTACAATTTCTTAATTCTAGATCTTGTGTACCAAGGCTGAGAATTCCAGACTGGTCTCACAAATTGACAACACCAAACTGGCTGCAGATGACTTGAGAGCCAAGTAAGCCTGCCCAACACTGCCCCTGGTGACAGAACTCACCCTGAGTCTGACCATGAACCTAGACCCTCCCAGTAATGGCCTCGTTATCCCAATAAGATATGCCCGCGTCTACAAACCCTCCTGCCCCATACCATGTTGGCACTAGCCCAGAAAAGACCTTCAAATTCAATAAGTGGTTGACATTGATAACTGTTCACATGTGGATACAGGTACCTAGAATTTCTAACATATGAGCCCAAGACCTGCACAATAGTTCAGGAAAACAGGTAGGGCTGATATATTGTTACCCCATTTAAGGTGAGAAAAGTGTGGTCTAATGAGCTTAAGTTACTCATCCAAAGGTATACAACTGGGACAAGGCAGAGCCAAAGCTTAAACCCAGGCTTTCTGAGACTGAATCCAGATTGTGCATTTTTCATTTTGCCCACATTCCCTCTAGGGACAGAGGAAGGAGGATCAATCCTCTCGTCTCAAAGAATACCAAGGTGGCTTCACCCTGGCAAACTAGTTTAGTAGTAAGGATTAAGTTATGGTATTTATCAAATGACTTCACCTTTAAAGAGAGCAAAACTCTCAGTAGAAATATATTACATGAGATGCCCAGAGAAAAAGGCAGGAGGGAGTTCTGCTTGGCTTGGTTTCACCATCTCTTCCTCTTTGTGTCTGGTCTTTAAAGTTATGAAGCAGAGGTGTCCCTACGGCAGCTGGTGGAGGCAGATACCAACAGCCTGAAGCAGATCCTGAATGCACTGGCCCTGGGCAAGGCTGACCTGGAGGCACAAGTCCAGTCTCTGAAGGAAGAGCTCCTTTGCCTTAAGAACAACCACAAAGAGGTTAAAGAACGACCAAGAGAGTTAGCACAAGCTAAGCCTCTAAAAATAGCATCAGTTCCTTTGAGCTGTACTTGGCAGAGGGCATCCTCACTGCATACTAGTCGGGTTTGGGCCTACTGCTACTACATCTGATTTAAAGTTCTATTTTTTACCCATTAGCTACCACACAATATCTAGACCCACATGGGGTAGGGAAGCCCCTCCAGCTTTTTCAGGAGAAGAAAGAAACCCAATGTTCCTGTCCTCATAGACCCTCCATCTGCATGGACATCCTGGTGGAGACTTCTGCCACCTTCCATTGGTACAAGTCAACACTGGCACAAGCCCACATTGGTCTCTCGTTATAAATCCACCTCTACACTGCATCACCCATTACCCATCTCTAGAAATGATCTCTGATCTTGCTGCTCAATTCCTTTTAATTTTGTACAAATTCAAACACAAGGTCTTATCTGAAATGGCCTTAAATCATTTTATGACATCTCAATAAGCAGGGATTTCTTTATTGTGGACTATTGTTCAGACACAAATAAGTTAAACTATTAGTTAGATTTGAACGAGGGGGTCATCTACCCACCAACTAACTTCATGTTCTTTTTCTCTCCACAGGAAATCAATTCCTTACAGTGCCAGCTTGGGGACAGGCTTCACATCGAAGTGACTGCTGCCTCTTCCGTTGACCTAAACCAGGTTCTACAAGAAATGAGATGTCGATACGAGTCCATCATGGAGACAAACCGTAAAGATGTGGAACAGTGGTTCAACATGCAGGTGGGGAGAGTAGAAGAGTCCAAAACCACAAGCGGATGTTGCATTTCCAGGGCCCTTTCATCAAAGTCATGTTTTCTTCCCTTAATACTCATGGCCTTGAACTGTGTTTCAGATGGAGGAGCTGAATCAGCAGGTGGTGACCAGTGCTCAACAGCAGCAAGGCTGCCAGACGGAGCTGGTGGAACTGAGGAGCAACGTGAATGCTCTGGAGGTTGAACTGCAGGCCCAGCACCGAATGGTACCCAAAAAGCTCACTGAGCCTCACTCAGCAAAAATGGCAACAGCCCCTGTCTGTTAGTGTATCTCCCAAACCGTGTTTTTCAGAACCATAGTTCCTCTGCTTGTTAAAGGATCTATGGCCCTGAAAAGGGACTTTGTGGTCAAATAAGTCTGGAAAATGCGGGATTAAACAAAGGTTAAACAGGGCACCTTCCTGTGAGCCTTTCATATAATGATATAATCCGTGAATCTCCAAAGGGGGATGAATATGTGATATTTAGCATGCCAAAACTTATTTGACTGTGGACTCCCTTTTTTTAAAATATAGCATCTAATGGTGATAATGATTCATTGAATATGCTTTGGGAAACACTAAGAACATCTTATTATATGCAAAGCATTTTTATAAGCTATCATATTCTATTTATAAAACAATCTTCTGAGGGAAGTGGCATGATTATTAACCAATTTTACAGATGAGGCTCTAAGAGCTAAGGTTGTTTTTCCCAAGCTAAATTCGAGATAAGTTTCATCTCACCTGTTTTATAAATGGAGACACTGAGATTCTGAGGATTTGAGTAACTCTCAGCTAGAGTCAGAGGCAGAATCCAGCTGAGAATCCGGTGCAATGAGGCACCCGCTGCTACCTCATCGTACTGCCTCTGTGAAGTAGGAAATTGCTTAAATGCTCTGCTAGGAAGGGTATTGGGAAGGGCAACATTAGGAAGACCTTTCCCCAAACCAGTTTTGCCGTGTGACCTTGGACAAATCACTGAATCTCTTAAACCTCACTTTTCTCATCTATTAAAATTTGGATAATCATGCAAATATTGGGTTATTAAAACCTAAAATCCTACCATCACCCCTAGTTTTGCAGAATGCAGGAACAGAAAAGAACTTGACGTTGATAAAGTTTCAACTCATATTTTATACATAAAGGAATTGCTTCAGTAAGGGAACTATTTATGGTTAAATTCTGCTAAGATCCTTTTTAAGGTAAGAACACTCACTGAATGAGGTGCCATGGTAATATTTTTTTAATGTCTGGGTATGAAATAAATTGAGACATGTTTTCTCTCCTAAGTAGGAGAATATGATGGGAGATTATCAGGTGATCAAGAAAGAAGAAGAGAAACAAATACTTAAAGGGAGGCCAAAAGAGAAGGGATAAAGGAATGGAAAGTTTGGCAGAGTTGATAATGTTGCTTTCGGATTTATTTGGTTAGAAGGTGGTAAATGGACTGAAAGACCCATTAGTGCCGACACAAAGAAAGCTTTGTTTAAAATGATACAAATCCCAAGTGACCTGGGCTTCAAGGAGTCATCGCGATAAATCCTTCTTTCCTTCTCCATGGTAGAGGGATTCCCAGGAATGTATCCTGGCGGAGATCGAGGCCCACTACACCACCCTGCTGACCCAGATCCAAGGTCTGATTGACAAACTGGAGGCTCAGCTGGCTGGGGTCCGGACTGCCCTGGAGCGGCAAAACCACGAATATGAGGGTCTGCTGGATATCAAGTCCCGGCTGGAGTGTGAGATCGCCACATACCGCAGCCTCCTGGAGAGCTGGGATGGCAAGTACGTAAAATGAACACAGCCTGAATGGCAAAGACGCTCCAATGCACATGTGTATAGTTTGTACTGCCACTGGTAAGGAGTGGACAAGTCTTCTTGCCGGTGACAGGGAGCTTTGGGTGGACATGACCACACACTCTCTCAAGACCCACCGTTGTAACCTAGTCCAAATCTGAGGTGTTAGCGGAGCTGAGCTGCTTTGGAGAGTCCACACACAAAGTTAATTTCTTATAGGTTGTTCAGATTCTTAGTTTCTTAAATTACCAAAGAGAAAATGGTTTCCCCACAGATGAACATTCCTGGCAGCCATTAGAGATATTCCCACGCTGAAATAAACATCTGAATTTCATGACAGGGTCATGATATTGGACAGAACAATCCTGGCTGCTTTGGAGGAGCACTGTGCTCAGGTTGAAACCCTAACCCTGTCTAACCCTAACCCTGTTTAGGCCTTGATGCAGTAGGTAGCTTACACATGTGTGTGTGTCTTAGCGTCTGTTTTTAAATACAATTTGTAATTTTTTTAAACGATAATGCTAACTGACCCATACGGAACTCACCTGGAGTCCAAGCTCTTTGAAGTAACTAATCCAAACTAACACCCAAACACAGGGTTAGTGACAAAGCAAAGGAGACCCACTTCCCCCAAATCATTGGTGAGCTCTGTTCACAACATTCTCTCAGTTGGCACGTTCACATTACACTAGCACAGTGCTAATCAATGCCACCATTTGGGAGCTGTGATAACATACGAAAGTGCCTCTGATCATCAAACAAAGATTATGTTTATGAAAAGAGTCTTCACTGTGAACTGCTCCGATTCCCAGAAGGCACTTTGAAGTTTCCTGACGACTTGCTGAGGACTCCTATAGACAGCGTTCAGGCCACCACTAGTAGAATGACTCACTCCCCAGTGAGAAAAATAGCTCACTAATTTCTATTCCTCAGATAAGCCTCTCAACTTGTTCCTTATCACTGTTGATCCTGTGAGTTTCATTCCCATAATATCCATTCTGTAAGTCTTACCCGGCGTCACCAGCAGGTAAAGGACAGAGATGGGCTGTACCCTCATCTTTGACTGCTGCTGTGGTACCCTTTCCACGATGCTAGGCATTACCTAGAGTGGGAATTTACAGAATCTAACATTTCTAAATCTAGGACACTATTTTCCAATGGATCTGATCTGATCTTCCTTCTACTAACCACAGTATAATGTGAGTGAATAAGAATTTGGAAGCACTTGGTTTAAGCGATTGATAAATGTTGAAAACTTAGCCACTACCATTTTTCTCTATAACCATTGTTGTCCTGCTTTGATCACGGCTCAAATTCTATTTTTTATTAGGCTTCTCTGTAACTCGTGTGCCACCAAATATGAGCTTTGCCCTTGCACACCCTATAAGGCCAGAGCCATGGAATACGTAGCTCCTGTTGGCACAGCCTCGGCCCCCCCTGCTGTACGTGAGCCTTGCAGCATCTGCGGAGCCCTGTCCCGGATTCTGGTTAAAATATGCACCATCACCAAGGAGATCCAGGATGGGAAGGTCATTTCTTCTCACGAGCACGTGCAGCCTTACTTCATCACCAGACCTGCCAAAGTCTAACATCTCAAGGTGATGAAAATGACCCACATTCATGAAAGAGAGGCCAATACATGTTCCTGCCAGAGAGGTTTAAGAACTCCCCAGTCCCGTAAGGTACTTAGTTTCTTACTACTACCCCGGGTCCCCATTGCCAGGTAGCATATCTTTTGTTCTGTGCCTTCCCTAAGCTGCTGCTGCCAACATGATAATAAATTGCATTTCACTGGAAGGACATTTTGCATTTATCTGGGGGATGGGGACTGATTGGCAAGCCCCCAGGAGGATGGCCTACATTGCTTGAATTGATGGGCAGGTTTCTCTGTTGTTTACTTACATTCCTCCTTAGAGCCAGTCTGACGAGTTTGTGATTGTTTTGGACCATTAGTGCATGAAGGTGAAAAGTTACAACCTTCCCTTCTAAACTCCTTTGGATACAGGAAGAAGGCTATGTGGGGAGAAAGATCTTTAATCTTTACAGTCACCAGTCTAGATCCTACTAAATCCTGATGTCTCAATTATTGGTTGTCTGTACTAACATTCTTTACCTTCTCTAAGATATTTTCAAAGATGTCTGTCTTCTCCAAAACTTTGTGAACCATTAGGCTCTCCAAATATTGTCTTTCAGAATCAGATATAGTTGTGGGGCATGAACGTGGAGCATTTTGAAGAAATAGCATGGATCCTTTCATTAAATGTGTGCTATTTCTCTTTCTATTCTTCAGGGAATGGGAGTTTGTCCTGATTGTTTTGACAAGGGACATGTAGCTGGAACTCTCAAGACACAACCCCTGCCTCACTTGCTCCCTGTGATGGGTGACAATGAAAAAATAGCTTAAATTCCTGCTGAGTCTACTCACCAGAGAGAAATGGACTTATCCACAAATATTACAAAAGAGCAATAGTGAATACTCCTGCCGGCAAGTGTTAGGCAGTCCCGATAGGAGAAGGCATTGTTTACGTGCCAGCGATTATCGCAGCTTCTTAAGTCGAATTACAGTGTATGTAAGTCGTTTCCTACAAAAATTATTGGACCTTTCTGGGGGTTTTAGTAAAAATTCAAATTTAAACACAGAATGGAGTCAAAAGCCCTGAGGTCCTAAACTTGCCTCCTCCCAGCTGTGACCCTGGGATAAAAACATTTAGCGTTCATCAGATTTAACTTCCTTTTTTGTTAAATAAAGATTATACCTACTTCACAGGGTTGTTGTGAAGGTCAGATGAAATTGTTTATGAATAGTCTTTGAACACTGACAAGCTACACAAATGTTACTTTTATGTAAGCTTTGCTTTTAGCTATAGATTTAGACCTAATTATGTCATTATTATCTCATTTTGAGATTCTTTCTCCACGAATTTAGGTATCCAGTCATGATCTTGGAGTTAGGGTTAAGGGAGAAGAAAGGATCTCCGTAATCAAGCCCACAATTCTACTCAATAAAGCATTTCCTAATTCTTGGAGTATGTACCAGGTATCAGTCAACGCCTGATGCCCACATCAAAGACACACGCATTGTTTAAATGATAGCTCAGCAATTTACTTCCTCCAGACAAGTAGCAACTTACACTGGGCATGTGGCATGCAGAACTCCCAGGATGATCTCTTTTCTATCAATAATTTCTCATCCAATTGGGCAGAGTACCTCCGGTCAATACTTACCTGCAATACAACTCAGATTATAGGATGAGGTGTGGAAAGAGTATGGAACTTGGACTCAGAAAACTTGGGAGAGAGTCTCAACCAGTCTATGTGTGTGACCTAGGGTAAAAGGACATGACAACATAGGCCCCACTTACCATTCGGCTGGAAGGAATAAAAGGGATAAGTGATGACGAAAGGATCTTGTAAATTGCAAGGTGCTTTGCAGAAGGGAGTTCTTATTCCCTAACTTGAAAACCAGACCACCATGACATATGTCACTTCCATCCATGCCTTCTTCCCTCCCATCTGGTTCAGTGCTAGGCCTGGGGGGACCTCGATACACACCATCAACACTAAAATCTGCTCTTTTTTTTTTTTTAATTAAATCATAGCTGTGTACATTAATGCAATCATGGGGTACAATGTGCTGGTTTTATATACAATTTGAAATGTTTTCATCAAACTAGTTAACATAGCCTTCACAGTGCTCTGAGCCTCTGATTCCAACAAAATTGAGGCTTATGAACCTCACTGGACTCAAGATAATTGTGGGCTGGTACAGAAAATGCCATTCTCAATTTACCCCAGAAATAAGACAACTTCCTCCCAAAGTATTCTCCATGTGTTCTGTTGTAAAAAGTTATTATAAACAGCACAGTAAAGAGGGGATTCAGCCATTCAAAGGCCTATAGTTCTGTTAAGTGTCTTCTGCGTGTAAGAGAATGTAAAACCATCTGCTGGCCCTTGAATGCATGTGAGCAAATCTCTTAAAGGTAATAAGAGAAAAATAAATTTAAAAAGAGGGGACGAAAAGAAAAAAAGGGGGGATGGGGGGAAATAAATAAAGGGAATAAGAAGTCTGGATTTTTACTAGGAAGCTAAATAAGTATCTTCTACAGCCACAGGAGGGAGTTCAAGGTTTTATTACCTGTTTTACAATTGACAAGTGATATTTGGCTCAAAGATCTGGATGCCTCGGTGACTTTCTGAGTCTCTTTTAGATTCTGACATAACTTAGTAGCAGACCACACTCACAGATAATTCCTCCTTTAAATATCTATCCGCTTGTTTATAAAATGAGATCAATAATAATTTAATAAATATCAATTCAGTCCTCACAACACCACTCTGAAGTAGATACTATTAATAGGCCCACTAAAAAGATGAGGAAACTGCTGGACAGAAAAGTTAAATGACTTTATCTGACACCATACAATAATGAGATTGCATTTTAAGTATTTTGATTTCCTTGGGAAGGTGAAAATAGCACCCAACACATTATACAATCAGTCTCCAAGAATAGAAATAACCCACAATAGCACAGCTTGTTTTCCAGCTCTTCAAAGCATCCTTCTCCAGTCGGCTCATAACTACTTCCACTGAGAAACCATCCAAGCAGTCTTTGTGCTGTTAGCTCAGATTGGTGTCTCTGTCCAGAAAAGCAGAGACTACATGAATTTTAAAGTTAGAAAGGTATTTTGATGGCAGCAAATAGCATTTTTTCTATTAGAAATTGAGATTCTGGAGCCCAGAAAGGTAGCTGGTCTATGACCACATGGTCAATGAGAGAACCCAATGTTTTTTCCTCTGCCCCTCACTGCTCACCACGTTTGTAGTGGACAGCAGCACAGTGGTGTCCAATGGAAACGATGCTGGACCACAAGACCATGGCCTTGGGCTCTAGTTTTCAGAAGCATCATTTGGCTTCTCTGTGCTTAGACTCTGGGACTCACCATGTACTCTTCAGATTTCAGATCTAATGTCTTTGGTTTCTCCTACAAGCTCTGATGTCACGCACCTGAACTTGTCTAGTTGTCTGTACCTGCAAATAAGAAATGACACCACCCCCTCATGTTTTCTAAAGACAATTAGATGGCATCAATTAGATCCTTGTGTCCTTTAGAAGCTAATTACTCTGTTGTTATTATTAACTCCCATAATTTCCATTTATCAAACAGTGGAGAAAAGTATCTTACTTTAGACAGAAAAGAACCAGTTGCCTGACTTCATTCATCTTAATTCTTTTTCGATTTAAAGTTTTTATAATAAAAAGCATTTTGAAAGTAAACACCCTCTCTAAATGAGAAAGTGGGAGGAGATTAGAATTTAGAAGAAAAGAAAAGTGTCCCAGAGGAGCTGAGAATAATATTATCCATGTTAGGAAGAATTTCTAGGCCGAGGCCATCAGCATTCATGACGCAGCCATGTGAGCCATCTGGAATGCATTGCTTCAATACTGTAATCAAATATCTTTCATAGGAAATGAACCTTTGGCTATTTGGCTGGCTAGAAATACCTGGTCAGTGTGTTCATGCCTGATTCACAAACTTCACAGGAACAACCCACGCACCCAGTTCAAATGAGAACAGCCCTAAATGATTACACTGAAAAGGTTTACTATAATTGGAATGATTCTTTCAGGTTAAGCATCATATGCAGAAGGTTTTTATAGCCAAAGTTTTTAACCCATACACTACCACTTGCGTGCACATAAGAAAAACATGTAATATATCAATGTTTCTAGACATCCTAAGAGGGTCCGTTTACCACATTTCTGAGGCATTTTCTTCATCTTCCCTCCCTGCTGCTCCCTGGAACAATGTAACAATCAAAGTGGACATACCAGTGGTTCCTAGAGTACACAATTCAGGTAATACGCTCTCCTATTTCCTAAGAGGAAAGCATTTTGAGGGCTCTCTTCTCTTTCTTTCTCTAAAAAATAGAAACCAAGGCCAGGCACAGAGGCTCACGCCTGTAACTCTAACACTGTGGGAGGCTGAGGCAGGTGGATTGCTTGAGCTCAGGAGTTCTACACTAGCCTGAGCAAGAGCGAGACCCTGTCTCTAAAAATAACCAGGCCTTGTGGTGGTGCTTGTAGTCCCAGCTACTGGGGAGGTTGAGGCAAGGGGTTGCTGTGAGCTATGAAGTCATAGCACTCTACTGAGGGCAACAAAGTGAGACTCTAAAAAAAAAAAGAAAGAAAGAAAAAAACCAAAAAATTAAAATCAAGACCACCTTTCTCTTAAGCCAGAAGCAAAATCTCTGATATTATAACTCCTTAAGGAGGCCCAGTGGGCCCAGCAGGTGGTCGAGAGTTACCCTGGAGAAAGTTGTACCTACCTAAGGTGTTTGTGGCCCTTCAAGCAACCACTTAACTCTCCTGACCCAGAAGATCTAGAAAAAGGCCACACTTTGGGCTGAATTTCTCCAAATTTGTGCAGCTAGGTGTAGAGAACTACTATCCCCTCAAACTAAGAGTACAAAGATCTTCTCTCTGCACTTCAGTAGAGGATAAGTGTGGAGCAGCTCATTTTCCACTAACCCACCAAAAAAAATTAAATAACTGCCCTCCTCCTTCACTGACCGTGTCCAAGAAACACACCCACCCCATCTCCCAGCACAGCCCCTGTGGTTGCAGAGAGAACTCTGACCGTGGAGGGCAAATAAAGCCACAGCCCACTTAAGAGGACTCTGTAAGTGGAGGGAGAAAAGGAGATGAGGATGAAAATTCAGAACAAGTACCTCCTACAGAGGCATTAGGAAAAGCTAGAAGAGAACGATAGCCATCTCTGTTTAAAAAGCAGAATTACACACTGATTATGAACGGATAATGTGAATCTGGACCAGCTGGGTCTGATTCCCAGCCCTGCCCCCTCCTGAGAAACCTTGAGCAAGTTACTTAACCCATACTTCCTCATCTTTAAAATGGGGCTATTAATAGCATCTAGTTCATAGGGTTGAGATAATGACATTAATTAACGTTACCTAAGCTTTTAGAGCATGCCTGGCACCCAGTAACATCGTTAGCAGGGTTGCCTTGTGTTGCTTTGAGAAGCTTACATTCCACTGGCAAAACCACCACACTAGAGCTGATGAATTGTTTCACTTGTGCTGACAATGGCATAGTCATGCATGGCCACCCTAAAAACTAATGAAGGTACTAGATTAAGGATGGAGCCTTCCTTTTATAATAGAAAGCTGAGTCACACAATGTCCCAAAGTAAAACCCTCACGCAGGTGCAACTCTTCTAGAATGTTGTGGAATTCAGTTGTAAAGACCCCTTGTCACTTGTCAACCTTCCCATTATCTGCAGCCAGTAGAAAGAAGATGGCACAGGAAGAGGAGGGAGAACAGTCTGAAGTCATCCCTGCAACTAGGATCCCTTTTGTAGAGAATGAGAGCAATACGGCAGCTCAGGTAGAGCTGATGGTTCTTCTCCCTATATGATATCCCTTGTGTTCCCAATGTTTCCTAGAGTCAAATTATGGGGTCAAAAGAGAAAGTAGAAGGGAAGCTCCTGCAAAATTCTCAGAGCTAACAGGGAACTGCCAACACACAAAGAGATCAGGCATGTGCAGAAGCCACAGTGTCTCCTAGGGCCAGAAAGTAGAAAGAGCAATACCTCTTCTATCCAGTTAAAAACTGATTGCATATCAAAAGTTGTGCTAAATGTTTACATGAATTATCTCACTCAATGCTCACAATACCCTACAATACTATAATTCATCCTATTTTGCTTAAGGAGTGAACCAGGGTTTGCAGAAGTTAAGTAATTTGCTCAGTGTCACACAGTTAGTAAATGGTAAAGTCAAAACTTGAACAAACTCATGTCTTTTATTCTCTAAATGCCCAATCACTTAAGTGATTACGCAAGTTTGATGGTGTAATGCCTGTAGCCTAATCAAAGACATAAAGAGGTAAAGAAATAGTGTTCGTCGTGGATGTCTAAAGAAAGTGAGTCCTAAAAACACAACTGTCCAGCCTAGTCGGGGAAGGAGTGACATTGAACACAACCAAGTGAACACATGCAGAGTTGGAGAAGTTCCTCAGGTCTCATGCCTTGAGATTACACATCTGTCTTCTGGTTCCATTTCTGCCAAAAGACTTTTATTGTTATTGCATGACATTTATTATTACAATGTGGTCTCTCTAATTCTCAGATAATATGATTTATGGTTGGGAACTCTATGGTTATAGAATGGGTCTCTCTCAAAGTTAAATTAATACATTTATATTCTGACTTAGACTATCTGGCACTTAAAAGTTAGGTTACTGGGAGTCAGTTCCTGAGAATCCCCCTGGTTCTGGTCCATTTACAACCCACCAGCCTAAAACCACCAGTCTTAGAACAGATATAGAGCACTGTGACTGCACAAAGAAATGTCACCCTGAGAAGTTCCTCTGCCTTGGAGACCAGGTGACCTAACCTGATGGCATCTCCATCTCATCTCATTCTAACCAGAGCAGTTAGGTTGTTGGGTTCATGTGAAGTTCATTGTATGAAGATTGGCACAGTATAGTTGTGCTCCATTGCTATGAAACCAAGAGGTCTTGATCGCAGAAGCATCAGAAAGTGAGGTCTCATTTCTAAACCTGCTGGTATTCATGGTGAACACAGAGTCAAAACAACAGCTACCTGATACCCATGTTTCCAACAACATCTGGCTTCATCAGCAATTGTGCATTGCCAAGGCTACAGAGGACTTTGTGGTTGTGACCTATCCCTAGATCAACAGGACACAAAACAGATAGAATGGGCATCCAAAGTCCATCCCCAGGATCCCTTTTAAGAAAAGGTACAAATTGTATTTACTCATTCAATTCCCCACAAGAACCCTGTAAATTATGGAAAGACCATTGGCAATCCCACTGTCACGGTGAGAACATGGAGACCAGAGAGGTTAAAGTTGCCAGGTGGATTAATAGCAATCAGATCAGGGATTTTAACCCCCAGTCCAAAATCCTTCACGCAAGTCTGCACTGCAACAAAGACATAGGAAACATCATCATCAAGGTGATTTTAGAAAAGAAAAACAATTCTTTGAAACTGGAAAAGTAGCACTATGAAAAGCAAGCATTCCAAACCAAAAGAAAGGACAGAGGGGAAAGAATAAACCTGTTTCCCAAACTAAAAGTCGAATCCTCATCAGTCATTTCTAAGCAGTAAAGCAGGTAAGGAGAACAGGATTCACCAAGCCAGAGGGGAGAAACCGGAAGTGCCAGTGCAGGAACACCGCGCACGCGCAGGACGCCTCGGTCAGCACCCGGAGGAAACCCGGAGCTGGGGTCACGCAGGGGCTGGGCTCTGGGGCGCCTCTGCCGTTGACTCACTGGACGACTCTAGGCGAGTCTTTCTCCTTTCACTGCTTTCATGCTTTCATTTATGAGAAAAAGAATCCATCAGAGCAGTTACATGTTCATAAAACAAGTGGAGAGCCATGAACTAAAGAAGACTTTGGCACAACATGATTACTCTACTTCCTGTCTAAAAACACACGGAATAGGATCCACCTCGACCCCGCGCCGTAGGAGGCAGCATGACAGACTCTGTGTTTATCACACACTCCTGCTGAAGACACAATCGCAGCATGTGCACCACACAGGTGCCCTAACACCCAACAAGAAACTGGATTCTACCTCGCAGGCAGGCCCCGAGTTACAAACATCCAGTTGATGTACGACTCACACTTATGAACAGAAGCTATTACCGGCAAGAGGTAAATGTTGCTGTTCCAACTTACATACAGATTCAACTTAAGAACAGACTTACAGAGCCTGTCTCGTTTGCAACCCACGGACTGGCTATAATGGTTTCTTCTTCAAGGCAGAAAAGTAGTTAATGCTACTCCTCCCATATCCCTGTATATTTCACTAACTAAATCCAAAACAATATGACAGAAGACACCACCATCGTCTTTCTTCAGGACAGGGCAGCAGCCTCTGAGCTGTGCCCACTCCACCATCCTATCTCATGCATTCTCCACCAGACAGCTGAAGTGATCTTTCTGAATGACCAGTATGACCATCATGGCTCAACACTCCCCCACTTAAAAACTTTCTGTATCCAGTGTACTCAGCCCTACTATGAAGCTAATCTATAGCTTTCTTATGAAGGCTAAAACCCAGTTATAGCACAAGAAATGGGGAAAGGGGCAAGGGAGGGGTGGGGAGGGGGGAAGATGGGTGGAGGGAGGGTGATTGGTGGAATCACACTTACGGTGCATCTTAGAAGGGTACAAGTGAAAATTACTAAATGCAGAATATAAATGTCTTCATATAGTGATTAAAAGGCCATGAAGGCTATGTTAAATAGTTCAATGAAAATATTTCAGATTGTATATGAAGTCA
>CAUYRH010155423.1:0-61581 GCA_963574655.1 Perodicticus potto | reverse complement strand
GGCGGTGGGCACACAGCATCTTCCAACCAGCTGTCAACATGGGCGACGTATTTAAATGTTGGCGGAGAATTGTCTTTTGCGAATCACTTTTATTTCTTTCTTTTTTTTTTTTTTTTTTTTTTTTTTTTGCAGTTTTTGGCCAGGGCTGGGTTTGAACCTGTCACCTCTGGCATATGGGGCCAGTGCCCTACTCCTTTCAGCCATAGGCGCCACCCCAAATGTTGGCCAGTCTTTGGGAGGAGAAAGGTGACCCGTGCAAAGAGTTTGCTTCACCTAGGGACTTTCTTACTTTGTCTTGAAAGGTAAGTATCAGTAGTAGGCCAGAGAAACAGGGAGAGACTCCAGAACTCATGGGCCTGGTTCAGGCGAGCAGGTGAGAAGGAGATTATGCTATCGGAGAAATGGCTGAATCTACAAGCCAGGCCGATAAGCCATAGGCTAATCAGGAATGGAGGGGTGATATCAAGTTAAGAGGCACCCTCACAAAAAGAAGAAAAAGAAGAACAACAAAAAAGAAGCCCCCTCAGGCCGAGCACCATGGCTCACGCCTGTAATCCTAGCACTCTGGGAGGCCTAGACGGGTGGATTGCCTGAGTTCACGGGTTCAAGACTAGCCTTAGCAAAAGTGAGACCCTCTCCATCTCTACTAAAAATAGAAAGCCTGGGACAAGAGGATTGTTTGAGCCTGAGTTGGAGGTTTTTGTGAGCTATGATGCCACAGCACTTTACCAGGGAGTCTATCAGACTCTGTCTCAAAAAAAAAAAAAAAATGGGATACAGGATACTGCATCCTCATTTATAAGTGAATTATGTTTGTAATTTCCCCTTTATAATAATACATTTTTTCCAATTTGAATATTAGGTGTATCCAGATTAAGTAGAATGATTTTGAAGTATTTCTTCTTTTTTTATTGTCTATAAGATTTGGCATGATCTATTTTTTGGAATTATCTTTTATTTATAAATATTAGTTATCTATTTTTTGAGACTTTGGGAAAAAATAAGTTAATTGATGACTCCATACTGATCCTCAGAGTCAAAGCATTCTATAATAGACATACTCTGATTTGACAATGTGAATGTTACTTTCTTTGCATTACTAATATTATTGCTTAATACTTTGTTGCAGCAATTGTCTGATTTCTTTTCTGAATGTATTTATCTTTGTTCGTTTTTTGCGAGGTTTTTGTTCCTAGTCCTTACCTTAAACATTGTTATTGTTGTTAAACTTTAAGCCTTTTTAATATTGTGAAGGCAAAAAGTGGAAACCTGATAAACACATGTATATGTAAAAATAAAAAAAATAAAATTAAAGAAGAAGAAGAAGCACCCTCAGCTGGGAGCAATGGCTCATGCCCGTAATCCTAGCACTCTGGGAGGCCAAGCTGGGTGGACTGCTTGAGCTCAGAAGTTCAAGACCATCCTGAGCAAGAGGAAGAGCCCATC
Source organism: Perodicticus potto (assembly GCA_963574655.1). Classification (NCBI taxonomy): domain Eukaryota; kingdom Metazoa; phylum Chordata; class Mammalia; order Primates; family Lorisidae; genus Perodicticus; species Perodicticus potto. Next base: position 60,135 of record CAUYRH010155423.1, on the reverse strand, counting down.
TCCACTAAAAATAGAAAAACTAGTAAGGTGTGGTGGCACATGCCTGTAGTCCCAGCTACTTGAGAGGTGGCAGGAGGATCACTTAAGCCCAATAGTTTGAGGTTACTGTGAGTTACAGTGATGCCATGGCACTCTATCCAGGGTAACAGAGTGAGATTGTGCTTCAAAAACATAAACAAATAGGCTCGGTGCCCTGTAGGACAGTGGTTAAGGCACCAGCATATACACCAAGGATGGTGGGTTTAAACTCAGCCCGGGCCAGTTAAACTACAATGACAACTGCAACAAAAAATAGCTGGGCATTGTGGTGGGTGCCCATAGTCCCAGCTACTCGGGAGGCTGAGGCAAGAGAAGTGCTTAAGCCCAAGAGTGTGAGGTTGCTGTGAGTTGTGACACCATGGCACTCTCCCGAGGGTGACATAGTGAGACTCTGTCTCAAAAACACAAACAAACAAGTAAATAAAATAGAGACTCTGTCTCAAAAACACAAACAAGTAAATAAAATAGAAAAACTAGCCAGGCATAAGGGCAGGTGCCTATAGTCTCAGCTACTTGGGAGTCTGAGGCAGGAGGATCAGTTGAACCCCAAAGTTGGAGGTTGCTGTAAGCTAAGATGATGCCATAGCACTTTATCCAGGGCAATGGTTCTCAACCTTCCTAATGCTGCGGCCCTTTAATACAGTTCCTGTGGGTCGTGACCCACAAGTTAAGAACCACTGATTTAGGGCAACAGAGTAAGACTCTGTCTGGAAAAAAAAAAGAAGCAGCACCCTGACTGCTCAGGAAATTAGGGGACAAACCGGGAAAATAGCTGAAAATCCTGGCAAGAAATTTGGGTCACAGGTAGAGACCATCACACCAGAAACACTCTCGAGCCAGAGTTCTTTCAGCCACAAAGGCGTGAAGTTCCCCGAAGAGGGAAAAGTGAACCTTGGCATGGACAAGGCTGGGGAGTTGTGTGACTCACTGGGGTGCCCCCGGGATGCATTGTGGGGGCGCTGAAGGGAACAGTGCAAAGCTGAGGAGCTAACTGCGTGCTTTCTCTGACCACTGGAAATGACATGCTTCTTCGGGGATTAAAGTTTCAGAGTTTTCCCGTTCATGTTCATGTAAAGTGCAATCTGGGTTTCCATTTAAAGTCTGCACAATTTGAGAACTGCTAGTGACAGTGGTGTGAATAGACGCCTGAGTGTTGAGCATTAGTGCAGCAACACCAGCTCCGGAGAGCCTTCCCACACTAAAAGGAAATGTGAGTAATAACAAATATGCTTTTTTAGCAGATCGACAGCTTGCTGAGCTGGGACAAGGTACATCCTCATCTGCTCACCACCATGTCTCTTTTTTTTTTTCCTTTCTTAAAGTACACTGTGTCGCTAGGAATATTTATTGGCTGTGTGGTTCTTTAGTTTTTCATGAATCCAGTTTGATCCTAATGTCTTAGACATGATTTCTGTCTCAAGATGTCACAGAAGGGATTGGGATTATGAAGTTACAAGAGAAGTGGGAGGAGCTAGGACAGAGTATATTCGCGGGTATGCTGGGGGGCTTAGGCAACAGAAATGTGTTGTCTCACAATTCTGGAAGCCAGAAATCCAAGGTCAACATGTCAGCAGGGTTGGTTTCTATGATGCGTCGTTCCCTGACTTGTAGATGGTTGTCTTCTCTCTGTGTCTTCACATGGTCTTCTCTGTGCGGGTCTGTGTTCTAATCTCCCCTTCTTATAAGGATACCAGTCATATTGGATCGGGGCCCATGCTCATGACCTCATTTAACCTTAACGTTAAGGTTGGGCCAAGGACTGATACCCCTCTGGGGCTTGTTAGGAATTGGGCTGCACAGCAGGAGGGGAGTGGCAGGAGAGCAAGCAAAGCTTCATCTGTATTTATAGCTGCTCCCCATTGCTCACATCACCACTTGAGCTCCAACTCCTGTCAGAGAAGTGGCAGCATTAGATTCTCATAGAAGCATGAACGCTACTGTACACTGTGCATTCAAGGGATCTAGGTTGTATGCTCCTTATGAGCATCTAACGCCTGATGATCTGAAGTGGAGATGTAATGTGCTTGAATCATCCTGAAAGGATGGAAAAATTGTCTTCCATGAAACCAGTCCCTGGTGCCAAAAAGGTTGGGGATCATTGCTGTACACTGAACGTTTGTGCACTCCCAGAATTCATGTGTCAGAATTCTAACTCCCAATGTGATGGTATTAGGAGGTGGGGCCTTTATGAAGTTTTGAGGTGATGAGGTCAGAAGGGTGGAGCCCTCACAATTGATATTAGTGCCCTTATAGAAGAGATTTCAGATAGCTGCCTTTTCCCTTCAACTCTTTGAGGACAGACACATGTGAGGACACAGTGAGAAGTTGGCCCTCATGAATCAGGAGACAGGTTCTCACCAGATACCTAATTTGCCTGCACCTTGACTTCCCACCCTCCAGAACAGTAAAAAACCATGTTCTGTTGTTTATAAGCCTCCCAATGTATGGTATTATATGTAGCAGTACAAATGGACTAGGATATTCAATTATCAGTTTTTTTTTTTTTTTTTTTTTTTGAGACAGAGCCTCAAGCTGTCACCCTGGATAGAGTGCCGTGGCAATCACAGCTCACAGCAACCTCCAATTCCTGGGCTCAAGCAAGTCTCCTGCCTCTGCCTCCCAAGAAGCTGGGACGACAGGCACCTGCCACAATGCCCAGCCATTTTTTGGTTGCAGCCGTCATTGTTGTTTGGTGGGCCCAGGCTGGATTCAAACCCGCCAGCTCAGGTGTACGTGGCTGGCGCCTTAGCCCATTCAGCCACAGGTGCTGAGCCTCAATTATCAGTTTAAAGACCCTATCACCAAATATATTCACATCCTGAAGTATTGGCAATTAGAATGTCAACATGTGAATTTGGGGTGGCTAAGGGGACAAAATTCAGCCGCTGTGAGTAACCAGAGATACATCTGCTTTGGGGACTACAGCACTATAATTGAATAGTCTTCACATAATATCAGAATACATATGGACCTATAACTAATGAATTTTCATTTAATTAATTATAGAGCCACTTATTATCACAACTCTATTATTATCATAACCATATAAATGTCATATCAATATCAATAAATACTAATTGAACAAAGAACTCTTCTTTCTTAAAAAGACTCTTCCTTGCAAGAAGGACTTAGCAGTTGAGAGCAGTCCAATGTCTCAGGTTACTTTGCTGAATTGTCTCCTATTGAACGAGTTGTGGGCAGTCTCTAGTGGACTATAAAGCATCATAAATAATTCAAATTAAATAAGCCTTGTCAAAATCAATTAATAGAATGTCTTTATGACACAGTTACTTTAGTCGCTTGGTGTGGTCAACAATCTGAAAATGGCAACATCAGATGCTGGGGCCACCCACCTCTGGTGTGAGGTCCTCTGCTGGCAATGTCAGGGGAAGATCCTCCTTCAAAATGACCTTCTGTGACAATCACCAGATAGGCAGGGATGGGGATGCTTCATTGCAGACCCAGTCCAGACAAGAGCCAAACAAGCCTCCTGGTAAATTAATGAGCCTATTCCTAGTTTAGGAATTGTCCATTGTTCCTAGTTTAGGGAACAATGAGCCCTGCCGGAAGTGGAATGTGAGTCTCCCCTTGGAGGATTCTAGCAGGAGTTTGTTGGCTGTGGCCCCGAAGCCCAGGTCCCTCTTCTGGGAACACAGTTTTCCCTTGACTAATCTTTTATCACAAGTCATAGCCATGAGACAGTCATATCTCCAACACAGGACTTAGAAAGAGGGCAAAGTTGTGAGTCAGAGCCAGGAAAAGAAGTGAGACATTGAATTCTGTAATAAATGAGGGCCAAGAGTGGGGTGACTATTTAGTTATTCTTTAGTTATTATAGTAAAATAGACACAACATAAAATTTATCATTTAACCTTTTTAAGTGTACATTTCAGTGGCCTTGTGTACATTCACATTGTGATATCACCATCACCATCATCCATCTCCAGAACGTTTTTATCTTTTCCAACTGAAGGTCTGTAATCATTGAACAGTAATTCCCCATTGTCCTCTTCCCCAGCTCCTAGCAACCACCATTATACTTTCTGCCTCTGTTAATAGGACTACTGTAGGTACCTCATGTAAGTGGAATCATACAATATTTGTCTTTTTGTGATTCATTTATTTTACTTACTATAAGGTCTTTTTTTTTTTGGAGACAGAGTCTCACTTTGTCAAATTGGGTAGAGTGCTGTAGGGTCATAGCTCACAGCAACTTCAAAATCTTGGGCTCAAGTAATCCTCTTGCCTCACCCTCCCAAGTAGCTGGGACTACAGGTGTTTGCCACAATTTCTGGCTGTTTTTTTTTTTTGTTTGTTTTTTTAGAGACAGAGTCTCATTTTGTCACCCTTGGTAGAGTGCTATGGTGTCACAGCTCACAGCAACCTCCAACTCTTGGGCTTAGGCGATTGTCTTGCCTCAGCCTTCCGAGTAGCTGGGACCACAGATGCCTGTCACGATGCCCAGCTATTTTTTGTTGCAGTTTGGCCGGGGCCAGGTTTGAACCTGCCACCTTCGGTATATGGGGCTGGCATCCTACTTACTGAGCCACAGGTGCCACCCCATCTGGCTATTTTTTAAAGATGGGGTCTCACTCTTGCTCAGGCTGGTCTCGAACCATGAACTCAAGCGATCCACTCACCTCGGCCTCCCAGAGTACTAGGATTACAGGCATGAGCCACTGTGCTGGCCTGGTATTACAACTTTAATACAGTTTTCTTTCTTTCTTAATATGTATATATGCTTTTTGGCACCTTCTCTGTATATAAATAACTTACTATAAATATACATGCCAGGCTGGGCGTGGTGACTTATGCCTGTAATCCCAGCACTCTAGGAGGCCAAAGTGGGTGGATCACCTGAGCTCAGGAGTTAAGAGACCAGTCCAAGCAAAAGTGAGACCCTGTCTCTAAAAATAGCCAGGCATTGTGGCAGCTGCCGGTAAGTCCCAGCTACTGGGGAGGCTCAGGCAAGAGAATCACTTGAGCCCAAGAGTTTGAGGTTGCTGTGAGCTATGATGCCATGGCACTATACTGAGGTTGACAAAGTGAGACTCTGTCTCAAAAAAAAAAAAAAAAGTCACATGTCTATGCACCTAATAGGCTACTTTAATATACATAGATATGGAATAAGGGTCAACTCCAAATTACTTTATCCCTCGGGAACTGCTATGTGATTATTCTAGTAATTAAACCAAGCGTAAACTGCTGGTTACCTTTTTTCTTCTTGGAATTCCTTTTGCTTTTTCTCATTTTCCTGTGTTTTGTCTTGTAATTAAGTGTTACTCTCTCACTGGATCACCACAAGAGGCTTCGTAGAGATCTTTGTTTCCTTGCTATGGGTAGTGATCTCTGTACGGCTTAGCAAACACGAAAACATGGGATCTGCCATCCCTGATTCTGGCATGGCCTGTCCACACTGCCTCTTAAAGGGAATTAATTTTCATCTTTTTTTTTTTTTTTTTTTTTCAGTTTTTGGCCGGGGGTGGGTTTGAACCTACCACCTCCAGTATATGGGGCCGGTGCCCTACTCTTGAGCCACAGGTGCCGCCCAATTTTCATCTTTTTAAATTTTTTATGAGACATAGTCTCATTCTGTTGTCCCAGGCTAGAGAGCTATGGCATCACAGCTCACAGCAACCTCAAACTCTTGGGTTCAAGAGATCCACTTGTCTCAGGTGCCTGCCACAATGCCTGGCTAGTTTTTCTATTTTCAGTAAAGATGAGGTCTTGCTCTAGCTCAAGCTGGTCTCGAACTCCTGAGCTCAAGGGATCTTTCCACCTCGGCCTCCCGGAGTGCTAGGATTACAGGCATGAACAACCACTCTTGGCCTAATTTTAATGTTTATCCAAGTTAATCATAATGTAGTTTTAGAAATCTAATAGTAATACCAGGATGCTACTTAAACTCTCAAGCCTTGCTTTCCTCTTCTATGAAATGGAGATGCAATATTTTTTGGCTCCTAGGGTAAACTGTGAAAATAAAATTAAAATGATGCGGTGTGCCTTTGAATCGTCACATGAGCGTTTGGCATGACTGTCACTGTTGTTATTTCAGATGACAGGATGTTGAGAGTGCTACTTTGGTTTTCTAGAAACTCATTGGAGGGAAAACAAAGCTGAGTGATGCGGAGTCACAGCTAGTGAACAAATAGGAAAGGTGGGGCTGATTCCTAAGCAACCAAGCCTCAAATGATGTACTAGGGATGCCTTTCTGAAGATCTAGAATATTCTTTTTCCATATTAGTTGTCATATTCCAAGGTGGAAGTTCAAGTCTGCCTGGTAAATCCCCACACTGCACTCCACACAGGCCGACAGTGGGTCAGGGAGTCTCCTCATGTGCCCACGTGACATCCTTAGATTTCCCCTTTCCTTCTCTTCAGGAAATCCCCTTCCTTATCTGATTCCTTTTCTATAAATAGCTGCAATATGCTTGCAAGGGAATGACGAGCTTTGGGTTTCGATGGGGAGCTTTTGTGAGAAGTGGGATCCTTGGCTCTGGCTGATGCGTGACATTGAACCCTTACCCAGCGCTGAGGGAAGGTGAGAGGTTGGCAGTGGGTAGGACCCACACAGGAGCTGGACGCCAGCAGACACACAGTTGACCTCACCTTGACTTCTCCCTCCAAGGAGAACCTTTGGTATGCCAGAAAGAGCCCGGAATCCAGATTCTGTGACATTTGGGTTCTAGTTTTATTCCTGAATTAGTTTCTCACAGCTTATGAACTTTGCTTTTTCCTTTTTCCCCAATTTTATTAAATTTAAGCAAGAATTCTCAGAGAACATGAACTTTGCTTTTTCTCATTTTCAAGTTGAATACTTCCCAGTGTTGTAGTGTGGAGTAAATAAGTGAGTTGGCGAAAGTAATTTGGCCCATCCCAGAACTCCCCTGACTTCTGTTCTTAGCTCCTTTTCTGCTACACATGATCATCCCTCCAAAATATGTCTCTCAGCTTCCCACTGCAGAACAGGATCTGGTCAGGCAACTCCAGGACGTACAGTGCCCTGTTGTGATTATGGTAGAGGGCGTTCACTCTTTTTTTTAAATTTTTTATTTTTATTTATTTATTTTTTTGAGACAGAGCCTCAAGCTGTCACCCTGGATAGAGTGCTGTGGCATCACAGCTCACAGCAACCTCCAACTCCTGGGCTCAAGCGATTCTCCTGCTTCTGCCTCCCAAGCAGCTGGGACTACAGGCGCCCGCCACAATGCCCGACTATTTTTTGGTTGCAGCTGTCATTGTTGTTTGGCGGGCTTGGGCTGGATTCGAACCCGCCAACTCAGGTGTACGTGGCTGGCGCCTTAGCCACTTGAGCCACAGGCGCCGATCCAGGATGTTCACTCTTAAAGGATCTGTAGGCCAGATGCAGGGCTCATGCCTATAATCCTAGCACTCTGGGAGGCCAAGGTGGATGGATTAACTGAGCTCGGGAGTTCAAGACCAGCCTCAGCAAAAGTGAGAACCCCCCCATCTCTACTAAAAATAGGCAAACTAGCAGGGCATTGTGGCTGGCATCTGTAGCTGGCACCCAGCTACTTGAGAGGTTGAGGCAAGAGAATTGCTTAAGCCCAAGAGTTTGAAGTTGCTGTGAGCTGTGATGCCACAGCACTCTACCCAGGTCTACCCAGGGAACACAGTGAGACTCTGCCTTTAAAAAAAAAAAAAAAAAAAAAAAGAAGATGATCTGCAGATGTTAAAACTTTCAGGGCTATCCTAAGTGATCTCTGATAATGGCATCTTTTGAAAAAAAAAAAGCAACCGCAATGATGGCCAGGCATGGTGGCTCATGCCCGTAATCCTAACACTCTGGGAGGCCCAGGCAGGTGGATTGCCTGAGCTCAGGAGCTCGAGACCAGCCTGAGCCAGAGCAAGACCTCATCTCTAAAAATAGCCAGGCGTTTTGGCAGGTATCTATAGTCCCAGGTACTTGAGAGGCTGAGGCAAGAGAATCCTTGGGCCCAAGAGTGAGGTTGCTATGAGCTGTGACATCACAGCACTCTACCCAGGGCAACACAGTGAGACCGTGTCTTAAAAAAACAAACAAACAAAATGGCTTCTTTTGCTCAGCAATTGAATCATGTGTATCTAATCAAATAAGCAAGACTTGTCCAGTGTCCTGGGTAGTCAGAGGACATAAAGGAAAATGAAAAGAGCTACTAATTTTCGTGAAATAAACCTAACCACTAGATAAACAAGATAGATCTAAATCAAACAGTGGGCTGTGGAGAGCAGTCGGGAGATGTGCTGAAGTTCAGAGTAGGAGAGATTTGGCTTTGATGGTCTTACTGGCCCCCTTGTTAGATAGAGCCTGACGTTCAGTGGAGACATCCTTCTGGCACCAGAGCTAACTGGGGTTTAGGGAATTATGGGTCAATGTGGGATGGGGGCTGGAGATTCTGGGAATGTGCGCACGTGCTGACTTATCTTCAGGAGCCAAATTCCCACCTCACTACAGGGATTGTTTGTGAAGAAACCAAAGAGATGATGCTAGTGGATACAGCAAGTCCTTTCCAGAGCGTGTTCTGTGCCCTGCTCAGCTGTCTACCGATTTTTAATGTTTTGGTGATTTGCTAGAAGCAGGACCTCTTTTTTTCTTAGCATGAAGTCTTCTCTAGAGCACAGGTTCGCCTCCTGCCTGTACCCCCTTCATTTTGCTCAGAGAGATTTTGGTTTCAGGCATTACTTAGTACACTTGGCACATCTATGGGGTATCCCAAAAAGTCACCATACACAGGGAAAATGGGGAAATGTAGCGAAGTAGACCTTTATTTACAAAATATTCAGGACAAAATTTTACAAAATTTTTGCAAAAATTTCACCTGTAGAGAATATTTTGTAAATACTTTATAAAATGTTGCCATGAATTTTTTTTTTCATTTGTAGAGACAGAGTCTCACTTTTTTGCCCTCAGTAGAATGCAGTGGTGTCACACAGCTCACAGCAACCTTCAACTCCTGGGCTTAGGCGATTCTCTTGTCTCAGCCTCCGGAGCAGCTGGGACTTACAGGCGCCCGCCACAATGCCTGGCTATTTTTTTGTTGCAGTTTGGCCAGGGCCGGGTTTGAACCTGCCACCCTCGGTATATGGGGCTAGCGCCCTACTCACTGAGCTACAGGCGCTGCCCTGTAAATAAAGATACATGTAGCTACGATTTCCCCTTTTCTCTCTGTATGGAGACCGTATGAGCTACTTTGGAGACATCCTGTATATTACGTCTCATTCACAGACCATGAAGCCCTCTGAAAAGACAACTAAATCCAGTTACTTAGTGCCCTTTAATTAAGGGGATGATTATTGGAATTAGAGGTTGATTATCAGCAAGTATCTCTTTCCTCTCTTTCCCCCTCTTGTATGTGAACTGGAAGGTAGGTCTTGCCATGCTGACTTCTGCTTTTATCTGCTGCTTCTACTCTTCATCCTGACTTGACCCCTAGTAACACTGCTTCCCCTTACTTGGATTGAGTGGTCCCCTTTATTAGAGTCCAGTTTGTGTCCTGCAGGTAAGTAAAGGCAGACCCATGGAGAAAAGCGATGTTTTCTTGGTTCTGGCTTCCCTCTGCTATTGCAGAAACTTCAGGACTCTTTAAAATCCTTATCAGTCTTTTTGAGGGGTGCCTACTTGGTGTGTCACAAGGGTTTGCAAGAAGGTCTTTTAGTTTTGGAGATAGAGTCTCGCTCTGTTGCCCAGGCTAGAGTACCGTGGCATCATTCTAGCTCACAGCAACCTCAGACTCCCGAGCTCAAGCGATCCTTCTGCCTCAGCCTCCCAAGTTGCTGGGACTACAGGTGCCCACCACCACGCCTGGCTAGTTTTTCTATTTTTATTTATTTGTTTATTATTTATTTATTTATTTATTTTGAGACAGAGTCTCAGTATGTGGCCCTCTGTAGAGTGCTGTAGGAGTCACAGCTCACAGCAACCTTCAACTCTTTGGCTTAAGTGATTCTCTTGCCTCAGCCTCCCAAGTAGCTGAGACTACAGGCTCCCACCAAAATGACCGGCTATTTTTTGGTTGCAGTTGTCATTACTGTTCAGCAGGCCCAGGATGGGTTTGAACCTGCCAGCTCTGGTGTAGATGGCTGGCATCCTAGCTGCTGAACTACATGTGCTGAGCCAGTTTTTCTATTTTTAGCAGAGACAGGGTCTTGCTCTTATTCAGGCTGGTCTCAAACTCCGGAGCTCAGGTAATCCACCTGCCTTGGCTTCCCAGAGTGCTAGAATTACTGGATGAGCTGCTGCACCTGGCCTGCAAATAAATCTTTTGAATGTTGGCATTTGCTTTCTCTCCCACTTTGTTCCTTCAGGGGAAGTCACCCCGGAAGTGACAGTAAAGCCCCTCCCATCTGAACAGAAGTACTATGTGGCTCTCCTTGACTGCTGGTGTTGCCAACCAACTCCTACTGACACCACTTGCAGCTACTGAAGGCATTGTTGTTCTAGAGATGCTGAGGTTGAGGCTGGGGTGTGCCTGTGGCCACCATGCTAAGATGCCCAGCACCACTATCATGGGCCTGTCCCTAGATATTGCCCTGGTGCTGGTTCTGGGGTAAGTCCTGCGACTCCTGGGAGGCAGCCATCACCAGAGTGGGTGCTGGCCTGGGGCCTGCAAACGCTGATACCCCCTGATGCTTCCTGGGGTCACAGTCTCCTGGAGTCCACCATGCCCTGTACAAAGGTGACCTTACAGAAGTACAGACACATCTTTTCTACTGCTTTCAGGGCAAGCCCTCACACTTCAGGCCAACAGTGCTGCTTTGTCAAGGTTATTGTTATTGGAATTCCTAAGGTCTCAGAGTTTTGCACGACAACAGCACTTTCATTTTCACCTGCCTTCCTTCTCTTTCCCAGTTCTGATGCTTGTTCACTGGGGAGGAACTGGTGGTCAGGTGACTGGTTCTGGTCACCATGGTGCTTCCGCCTATTACCCTGAGCGCGATGCTGACCAAACTGTTAAGTGCTTTCTCCAGATTGCTGCAGACCCCCATGCTACAAATCTACCTTCAGCCCTCCTTCCCAATTCCACCCATACAGTTTGTAAACCTATTTTGTTGCAGAGAAGTATGTATGATTAATATAATATGATTTCGAGTGTAAAAACAAATATTGCTAGGATAAAAATATTTGGAGCAGGGGGATGGATAGAGGAGAAAAAGAAAAGGCATATCATTTCCAAATATGAAACAATAGTTTCCATTTTTTTAGTAGATGAAAATAAGTATTAGATTGCCCTGATATTTAAATTGCTCAGAAGCTTTTAAAAGTGATACGTTTTAAGTTTGAAATACTGACATTTACAGTCTACTAGAAATTACAACCTTGGCAACTGTTTAAACTTAGTTTGAAAAATTTTGGATGTTATCCTTCAAACAGGTGAAAAAGCGCATAGTTTTGCAAAATTCTTTTTTGGGGTGACAGGGTAGCTAGAAGCAAAATGTTTAAGGAGTTCCAACATAGAGCATTTTGCAAATATGCTCTGAACAACTGTTTGCCAGGAATTTGGTTTTATTTTCCCCCCACATACTGCTTGTTCATATAGATATTTTAAAATGTGTTTAAATTTGATTTTCACTGGGAACCCCCCCACCTGAATATAATTATCGTGTTAGATAGATTAATTTAGCTCACCATCCATCCCTTAATCTACGGCTCAATCTACTGCTATCTACAAACGTGAAAGCAAGTGGATCTCAAGTTACCAATTAGTAGATCAAGGAAGAGAGCCTGCAGGAAACCACCTTAACACTTCTATTTTAAATCTTAATCTGTTCACGTTCTCTCCTGCTGCCGCCTCCTCCTCCTGCTGTTTCTAATGTTCAGAAAAAAAGGGGAAGGGGGCAAAACTCAAGATTCCACTTAGGGTGGGAAGGGAACATAATTAGCCTTCTATATAAAGTTATTTTGCCACTCTAAGTATCCAACATCATTTGGGAGGGGGGAAAGTTTAAGAATCAGTTGGTACCTTGATTATCAAGAGCCCTTTCTTGATTGGAGAAGGAATCCCAGGAAAAAGGGGTTCAAGAAATACTGTTTCTGCCAACATCATTACACTCTTCTTTGTCGGTTATAAGAGAAACAGCATTCAGGAACTGGAAATGGAGAGAGAAGACAGAGATTTCCTTTAGCAAAGGCATTGCAGGGAACTTGTGTCCTTAGGTCCAGCGGTCAAAGATAACATTCTTTGCGGTGTCTTTTGTTAGAGTTAGCAGAAGACCAGTTTATTCCAGCAGGAGAAAAGACTCTGTAAAGGCTTTTAAGGCTAAAGCAGTTGCTTAGAAGTTGAGCATAAACCCCAGAGGGCTTTCAGTCTCTGAAGAAAAAGTTGAGCGCAAGTCAAATTGTTTCCTCCTGCTCAACGGTGATGAACACCAGAGTCACGTTCTTCAGTGAAAAGTGGAAAATGTTTTAATGAACTTACTTTTTAAAGTTTGGATTAATATAAGGGTACGTATGATTAGGCTACATTGAGTTTGTTAAGTACAGTCAGAGGTGCAGTTGAACCCTTCACTCAGGACATAATGTGCGCCCCGTATCCCTACATTGTACCCAGTTAGCTGGGAGATTACTGGACCGCCTTCCCCCAGGATCCCCTCCCCACCTATTGAATTTGTATTTTTCTCTCATGTGGGCCTGGTGTTGTTCACCTACTAGTTTCAAATTAGTATCGAGTTACATTGGGTGCTTGCTTTTCCATTCTTGACACACTTTACTAAAGAAATGTTCTGTGGCTCAAGGAGTAAGGCACCGGCCCCATATACTAGAGGTGGTGGGTTCAAACCTGACCCCGGCCAAAAACTGCAAAAAAAAAAAAAAAGACAATGTTCTTCAATTCCATCCAGATAAATACAAAAGATGTAATGTCTCAGTCTTTTTGAAAACTGGAAATGTATCCAGTCAGGAACACATCTACATATTTCTACTCATTTACACCATCTTTTAAATTATATTTACTCTAAAATGTATTGGCAAATATTGATAAATTGTGTTTGTTAAAGATTTGTTCTGGCTGAGCACCTTGGATCACGCCTAAAATTCTAGCACTCTCGGGGGTGGAGGTAGGAGGGCCCCTTGAGCTCTGGAGTTTGAGGCTAGCCTGGGCAAGAGTGAGACCCCATCTCTACTAAAAATAGAAAAACTAGCTGGGCACAGTGTTGGACACCTGGAGTTCCAGATACTAGGGAGACAGAGGCAGGAGGATTGCTTGAACCCAGGAGTTTGAGGTTGCTGTGAACTAGGCTGAGGCCATGGTACTCTAGCCTGGGCAACAGAGTGAGACTCTGTCTCCAAAAAAAAGAAAAAGAAAAAAGAAAGGCCAGGCATGGTGGCTCACACCTGTAATCCTAGTAGCACTCTGGGGGATGAGGCAGATGGATTACTTGAACTCACAGATTGGAGACCAGCAAGAGCAAGAGCCTGTCTCTAAAAAAGAAAAAATATATATGTATGTATAGCCAGACATTGAGGTGGGCACCTGTGGTCCCAGCTGCTAGGGAGGCTGAAGCAAGAGAATCACTTGAGCCCAAGAGTTTGAGGTTGCTGTGAGCTGTGATGCTATGGCACTCTACTGAGGGTGACAAACTCTGACTCAAAAAAAACCAAAACTATAGATTTATTCTGGTAAGTATATACACACAGTTTCATATTTACATGTCCATATAAAAATACATACGCATACACTTGCGCGTTTTACGGAGAATGTGTAAAGCCTTCTATCGAGCACCCCTCCGGGCCTGGGAGAAGCCCAGATGGCTAGTTCACTTTCCACAGCCAAGCCTTCAAACACCATCATGTACCAAGCAGAGTTGTAGGCACCACACGTGTAAGAGGAAACGATCAGTGTTTCTAGGACTGCCCTTTCCAACCCAAGCTTCAACTGTCACATCTAAGCACAGTTGGCGAGTCCTGAAATAAATGTTTATCTGTGAACTCACTGCCTTGGCCTGCCTTGACTCCCATTTCTAGCCCAGGAGCCAATATTCCATGTTCTGATGAATTAAATATGTGTCCCTCGGGAGGCGGGCCAAGTGAAACCTGCAAGGATCACACAGTGTTCAGAGTCACGCCACAAATTAGTCTCACACCTGTCCTGTTGTGAAATGACCAGGTTGGATACCCCCTGGACTCTGCTGACAGCAGGGACCAGCACTTGGCCTCAGAGCTGGGGCGAGGACAGGGCTTTGTAGCCACGAGCCTCTGCTGCTTTAGGGCCAACATTCGCTGCTCCTGGGTCAGAAACTTGTGAATGGAGATTCCATGTAGAGATTGGAAATTGTGACCCCCAAAGCCCCACCTCCAAATAGCTCAGAGTGCTACATCAAGGGAGGCCTCTATGTGCTTGTTTTTCTTGGCCAAGTGAGGGAGGAATGTTTGGAGAGTGCAGGACATTGCCAGAGAAAAGGAGGCCCTGCCTTGGTATGTTGGTCACAATTCCTTTCTGAGAGAATTCCGTGGCCTGTAAACTGGCTCGGGCACAACTGTTCCCAGCTGCATGTAGGATGTTTCAGGGGAGACAATGGCCGCAGTGTGTGCAGGAGGACAAACAGTCCCACACAGGCCCAGCCCGAGAGCCATGGGCCGCAAACAGGCTCAATACAATGCATTCATTTCCTGTAATAACATCGGCTAAACACGGCCCGGGAGGCCAGCTCCACCTGACCAGAAGCCACCTGATGTCATTATTGTAGAGATCTGCTGCTCATGGAGAATGAAAGGCACTCTAAAAAGAAGAGATGGTAAGTGGTTGTTTTTTTTTTTTCCTCTGCAGAGCAGGATATAATTAAAACTATCTCTCTCTCTCTCTCTCTCTCTCTATTTTTATGCCCAGATAAAACAGTATGGTAGAAATACTGTAGAGGTGTTAGAAGCTATTTCAATCTTAAGTCTTTCTGACATGACCATCGCTGCTAAAAATACTGGCGTGAGGCACCCCAGGCTTCTGCACTTCCCAGCAAGCCAGCTGGCTTTAACGTTGAGCTTCTAGCCCCACATGGGTAAAAGTCCTACTGGCAATTGGCTTAAGAGAGCCTCCCTGATAGTAACAAAGATAATGTTGACAAATATAATACGGAGCACTTGCAAGGTAGCCAGCCTGGGTAGAATTGGGAGCACTTGCAAGGCAGCCAGCCTGGGTAGAATTGCTGGAATCCTCGCCACAGCCCCCACCCCCACAGAAGGTGGGGACCATTATTAGTCCCAGGTGAGAGGTGTAAACAGCTTAAGCCACTTGACCAAGAGCTCAACTAATAAGCCTTTTCTGATAAATACTGGGGCTTGTGCTAGCCCACTTTGCTGGGCACCATTTCACCGTCTTGGGCAATTGCCAGCCCCAGTGTTGGTGATGAAATGGTACCCACAGCTCTGCCACAAGACAGGGCCAGCTGCAGTGGCCAGTGAGAGGGCTTTGGGGGTAGGAAGTGTTTGGGGAAGATACAACAGGTGTGGGGAGTGGGAAGGAAGTTCTGATGGTTCCTGTAGGGGGTCTTGTGTTCTTTGGAGAGTTCTTTGGAGTAATAAGACTACTCACCTCCACGAATGACAATTACTCAACACATGAAGATACTTCCCAGGAATCAGCTCGGGGAAAAGCCAAGCTGGCTTGGCCAGGCCAGGAGCCGCTGGGGCCAGGTCATCTCCTGAGCATCAGATCTGGTTCAGGAATGTTCAAGATGTTGGGAGCATCTCAGAGGGGCAAATAATGGCTAGCGGGCAGGCAGGAAGAAACATCGCCAAAGCAGAAATGAGCACGTTACTTTGGAAGTGAAAAGCCCTTTTTGGCTCACGCAGCCACGTCCTCCCCTGGTGGGCAGGAGGGCAGGTGCTTTCACTAATACCACTCAGGTGGTTAAGACAGAGCCAGGATAAGGCCAAGGTCTGTTCTCTACCCCTGTATGGAAAAACAAACCCAGGTAGAACCAGTTCTCACGTGCTTACTGCAGCCTGAGTTCACGGCTGCCTGTCCTGAGTAGCATCTGGGCAGGGACGTGGCAGGAGAGAAATAGGAGATAATGATTTCTACCCTCCTGAGGCTGGGGGATCCCCTGGGACACACACCACGTAAACGCGAGCCTGGATGGACGGAATCTAGACACGTACCGCGTGCGTCCGGCATATGTGTGAGAACAGAGGCCACATGACTTCAGGGATCATCTGGTCAGGGTGGCGCTAACCCAGAAGGATATAGGATAGATAAGAGGGGTGTGAATTTGTGGAGAGAAAGTAAAAAACATTTTCGAGATAAAGTAGTAAACGTAAAGAATCCAGCTTGCTCCCTTCTGCCTGCCAGCATGATGTCACCAAGCCCCTGACTCTGCAGCTCGCTGGAGGGAGGCTCTGAAGACAAAACAGGACAGAGCGCACAGCCGCCCACGTCTCTTGCCTGAGTCACCATATTCATTAGGAGATAAATGACCCCAGTTCTTGTCTTTTCCTGCATAGTAGATAACATCTGTCCCTGTAATCTGTAACCAAATGTACTCTTACATGCAAACCTTGATATGGGTGTGCACGCACTAACCCCCCATTTGTGTACAGAGGTTGCCAAAAAAATGTATACACATTTTAAGAGATATTATCTACATATTGCTTTTCTTTCTTTCTCTTTTTGTCTTTTTCTCCCCTTCCCTTCCCCTCCCTTCCTTTTCTGACAGAGTCTCACTCTGTTGCCCTGGGTAGTGTGCCCTGGCATCATCATAGCTCACAGCAACTTCAAACTCTTGGGCTCAAGAGATCCTCTTGCCTCAGTTTTTCTATTTTTAGTAGAGACAGGGTCTCACTCTTGCTCAGGCTGAGCTCAATCTCCTGAGCTCAGGCAATCCACCCGCCTTGCCTTCCCAGAATGCTAAGGTGGTGTGAGCACCCACACCTGACCATATATATGCTACTTTTCGAGATTGAATTGAAGGTACTGTTACTGGGCAAGTATACCTAAGACATACTCCACATACATCCATTTTATCTGCAATTCATACACTTTTGGGAAATGATAACTTGTGCTTCCAATAAGATCTTTTAAAATGTGTTTACCTTTTTTTGTCTGGCAGTTCTGGTCTGATCTGTGAGCTGACACACCAGTTTAGAGGCATCTCATCGAACCTCTCTGAAAACTCCTCCCCTTCTGTAGTCCAAACTAACCTTCATTCTTTAAAAGCTTGGTTTTTTTGTTCTTTCTCAAGTTGACACATTCCATGTGGAAATACCAATTGTGCACAAAGACAAAGTAGCCATGGATGAGACCCACGAGCACATTGACCCACAGGTTGGTTTGGCTGGCTCAGAGGCGATGTATCCATAAGTCTGGAGGAATGGCCTTGAGAAAAGCAGCCACCTTTAAAGAACTTCCTGTCACGTCTCGAGGCAGATAGTGAGACACTGAAGTCTGCCCTGGTTTGCGAGCTAAGGGACAAAACCAATTATAGGCAAAACAATGACGTGACCCCCCTGGCTTCCCAGCAGACCACATCAGCGGCCATTAGCCCTCCTGATGCTGTTAAGGGAGCTGCATAAATCAGTCAGTGGTCATGGACATTCTTAGCTGTATTCCAGGCGCGACGGTGAGCAAAACAGTCTCAGCCCGCCCTGGGGGTGTGTTTTGAGCAGATGCATTTTGTCATAACAGTTCGAGAGAAAACTGAGCACTATGTTATTGAAAAATAAGGACACCGGCGGTACACTTGGCAGTGCCTGTGGCTCAAAGGAGTAAAGTCCCAGCCCCATATGCCAGAGGCGGCGGGTTCAAACCCAGCCCCCGCCAAAAACTGCAAAAAAAAAAAAAAAAAAAAAAGGGGGGCAGCGCCTGTGGCTCATTGAGTAGGACGCCGGCCCCATCCCCATATACTGAAGGTGGCAGGTTCAAACCTGGCCTCGGCCGAACTGCAAAACAGAAAAATAGCCAGGCATTGTGGTGGGCACCTGTGGTCCCAGCTACTAGGGAGGCTGCGGCAAGAGAATCGCCTAAGCCCAGGAGCTGGAGGTTGCTGTGAGCTGTGTGATGCCATGGCACTCTACTGAAGGCAATAAAGTGAGACTCTGTCTCTACAAAAAAAAAGGACACCTAAAATTAATTAATTAATTAAAAGAAAAATAAGGAGGCCTAACAAGTCACAGTAAATTCGATGTCTGTTTCATGGACGTTTAAATGAATGAAGTCACTAGGCTTATTCGGTCCTGTCACTGACTCAGGTCGAGAGACATGTGTCTTTTTTTTTTTTTTTGCAGTTTTTGGCCGGGGCTGGGTTTGAACTCACCACCTCCGGCATATGGGGCCGGTGCCCTACTCCTTTGAGCCACAGGCACCGCCCGAGACAGGTGTCTTATATTACTTGTCCTGCTCTACTAGCCAGGACCCTGTACAGCAGAGGTCCCCACCTTTTTGGCACTCAGAAGCCATTTCATGAAAGACAATTTTTCCATAGACAGGTGTGGGAGTGCTGGTTTGGGGATGAGTCAAGTGCATTACATTTGTCGTGCACTTAATTTCTACTGTTACGTTGTGATAAATAATGAAATAATTACACAATTCACCGCAGAATCAGGGGGAGCCCTGAGCTTATTTTCCTGCAACTAGAGAGTCCCAGGGCTCATGTCTAAATGGGCTCTCTCCACATGGTGACGTAATGGCCCTGGATGATTACTGGACTGTTCCTAGTGCGGACGTCGCTGGCTACCCCTTCCAAGACAACATCAGGGACCAAACCTCAGCTGGAACTCACCTGGAGAAGTCACACCCCAGGCCCACCCCTGTGACACCACAGCACTCTACCAAGGGCGACAAAGTGAGACTCTGTCTTTAAAAAAAATAATAATAATAAAATAAAATAAATAGAAAAATCAGCCAAGTGTTATGGTGCACTCCTGCAGTCCCAGCTACCTGGGAAGCTGAGGCAGGAGTTTGAGGTTGCTGTGAGCTGTGATGCCACGGCACTCTACCCAGGGTGTCAGAGGGAGACTGTTTGAAAAAACAAAACAAAACAAAACTTGGAACTTTTTTTTTTTTTTAAAGTTTTAATTGTAATCAGTTCAAAAACTGACTGGCAAAAGAATTTGTACTTAAAAAGAAAAACTCCATCTGTTCGAATTAGAACAGCTCCATGTCTATTTGGATAAGGGTAATTTCAAAAACTAAGATTTTGTACCCTCATAATACAATCAAGGTTCAGGCAACTATTACCCAGCTGTACATGTACTTAGCAATTATTCAAAGGATGCTGTGAGATGCAAGGGTTTGAGATGAAGAGGATATACAGAGTTGGATGACAGAGAAACTGTCAGCATTGAGTATTGACAAATGTCGATGTATTTGTGTGTGCATATATATAAATATATTAATTAATTAATTAATTAATTTTTTGTGAAGCAGGCCCAGGCGAGGTTCGAAGCCTCTGCTCCTATTGTGCAGGGCAGGTGCTCTAACCACTGAGGTCCGGCACCCAGCCCTGTAGGTTTGTATAATGTATGTAATGTATTGTATTGATTAATGCTAAGTGGTAAGAACTTTGCATCTGTTGTCTCATTTAATTCTTGTAACAGCATTAGGAGGCAGGTGTTATCTCTGTTTCACTGACGTTCGAAGAAGTGTTATACCATGGGAGATGGAAGGATGGAAGGAACAAATTCATCCTGCTCCTTCACTTGAAGTAGGAGTTCCAGAGAGGTCCAACGATGTGCTGGTAACACAGAGTCTGGAGGAAGCCGAGCAGTGATTCTGGTGAGCTTGCTTCCATCTGTTCCTAAGGAATATGAAGGAAATTTTCTTCTCTGTTGGTTTTCATACTTCAGGAAGTAACTGTACAGTCAGGGCTGTTCTCAGGCTGCTGGGGAAGGGAAGAAAACGCCTTTCTTGGAGTAAGCAGGCTAGAGGGAGGGGCAGGGGTTGTCACTTTGCAGCTGAAACGGAGACCTGCCCTCATTAGTCATGACCATTGAGTTTGGGCTTGAGCAGCGGTGACACAAAGGCAGGAGCAGCCTGGGGATGCCCAGAGCCAGTGGCTGTGGGACAAGCTCAGGTCCAGAAGTCAGGTGAGCAGACAAGACTGTCCATAGGCCAAGGAAATGTGGACGGAAACCAGGCAACCAGTGGGCCCTCCGCCAGCCCCTGGGGCACCAGCTCTCAGCAGGCTGGGTCAGCGCCTTGTATGTTGCTCCTGCTGTGACATTAGCCTGCTGTGGGGACTGTATGTGGAGGTCCTGGGCCAGAGCTGGGTCACAGGTGTGAGTGTTCAAGGCCAGGGTAAACTCCTTGCGAGCAAACTTATACCAACTATATGTCCATTGGGAAAGATCATACTTGAAAACTTGCCAGCTCATTCTACAAATGAGGTAAGAATCTGTGGAATTTTAAAAGACATACTTCATTATGTATCTAGGGTGGAGTTGGTGGTCAAGATAATCATTTAAGGCGGCACCTGTGGCTCAGTGGGTAGGGCACCAGCCCAATATACCGAGGGTGACGGGTTCAAACCCCGCCCCGGCCAAACTGCAACAAAAAATAGCTGGTCTTGAGCGGCGCCTATAGTCCCAGCTACTTGGAGGCTGAGGCAAGAGAATCGCTTAAGCCCAGGAGTTGGAGGTTGCTGTGAGCTGTGACGCCACAGCACTCTACTGAGGGTGATAAAGTGAGACTGCGTATCTAAAAAAAATAAAAAGGGCGGTGCCTGTGGCTCAGTGAGTAGGGCGCCGGCCCCATATGCCGGAGGTAGCAGGTAGCAGGTTAAAACCCAGCCCCGGCCAAAAAAAAAAAAAAAAAAAACTGCAAAAAAATAAAAAATAAATAAAAAATATAAAAAATCATCGTTTAATTTAAATACAGAGACCCATTCTTGAGACATTTCACTGATATTTAAAGGTCCCAGATCTATAGTATTAAAGGACCATAGATTTGTACCGTATCATAAAGGGTTACTTCTTGGTTTATATTAAATAAAAAATATTTATCAAATGATGAATGCGACTGAGTTGACACAGAGGAAAGGTCTGCATGGTAACCCTCCTAATCTACAGGGGGAATATTCCAAGAACTGCCCCCCACAGACACCTGTCACCACAGGTAGTGCTGAATCCTTTATGATTTTCCCTGTAGACACATATCTATAATAAAAAAGAAAGAAAAGAAAAAGTTCAATTTATAAATTAGGCACAAATGAGATAAACAATAACTAATAATACAATAGACCAGTCCTAACAATATGCCAGCATCACTGCTTTTGTGCTTAGGGGCTACTATTAAGTAAAATAAGTGTCTGGAACATAAACGCTGTGATACCCCAGAAGTAGATCTGATAATGAGATGGCTACGCGGTGACTACCACGTGGGTGAGGACGAAGGGATAATTCCCGTCCCAGGCAGGAGAGAGGGATGGCTCAGGATTTCATCATGCTTCTCAGAACGGCACACAACTTAGACCTTATGAAGGGTTTCTTTCTGGGATGTTCCACGTCGTATTTTTGGACTGCTGTTGACAGTGGGTGATTGAACCCTTAGAAAGTAAAACTGTAGTGAAGAGGAAAACATACTGTATTTTTTGAAACTCTATTAGGAGGCTTGCCTAAACCCAGAGAAACGAGGAACTAATACATGGGGAAATAGTCAATGCTTGCTTACAAAAATGAAACTTAGGAAAGAGATCCCGGGGAGGGTAGCAAGTGGGTAGAAAATGTTTGATGTAGGTCACTTTTAGCCTTCCTGCCTCTTATCTCTTATCTTCTCAGAGACTCCAGGGTGGAAAGGGGTTTATTCAGCTGCTTAAAGTCTGCGTGTGCCACCAGCAGGTTAGGAAATGAGTTAAATGCCAGATTCTTAAATGCTGCACGTGGGAGCCTCTGAAACAGAGACTTTAGTTCTTTTGCCTCTGCCTTCTGCTCCCACGCAGCGGAAGCAGACCCCAGCACCGACTGACCAAGAGAGCAGAGCGGAGAAGTGAGACTCCTCCAAGATTCTGGTATTGGTACCACGGACCCATTTCCTACTCCCCAAGTCCTTTTTCCTTTAATGACAAATCTCCCATTCCATCTCATTCCATTCGATGAGAATTAACATTCTCTAGGTGAGTGAGGGTACGAATGAATTCCAATTTTCTTTTTTTAAAAAAAAAAAATCTGTTGGCTTGGCGCCTGTGGCTCAACAGGCTGGGGTGCCAGCCACGTACACCTGAGCTGCTGGTTTGAATCCAGCCCGGGCCCGCCAAACAACAATGACAGCTGCAACCAAAAAATGGCCAGGCGTTGTGGCGGGTGCCTGTACTTCCAGCTGCTTGGGAGGTGGAGGCAGGAGACTCGCTTGAGCCCAGGAATTGGAGGTTACTGTGAGCTGTGATGCCACAGCACTCTATCCAGGGTGACAGCTTGAGGCTCTGTCTCAAAAAAAAACAAAGAGTAAGTGGCTTGAGATAATATATTCTTTTTCTGCCTGAAGACAACAATAGAAATTTATTTATTTATTTTTTTAGACAGAGTCTCACTATGTCACCCTAAGGAGAGTGCCATGGCGTCATAGCTCACAACAACATGAAACTCATGGACTTAAGCAATTCTCTTGCCTCAGCCTCCCAAGTCGCTGGGACTACAGGTGCCTGCAACAATACCCGGCTATTTTTGTTGTGGTGGTTGTTATAGTTGCCATTGTTGTTTGGCAGGCCCGGGCTGGGTTTGAACCCGCCAGCCCTGGTGCATGTGGCTGGCACCCTAGCCACTGAGCTACAGGTGCCCAGCCAACAGTAGACATTTTTTAAATGATCTCTAAGTGTATATAATTCCTTTGCAGACAACAGTCCTATTTTACTCACTTTCATTTCAAAGATTAATGAAAGGCCAAAGTAAGAACATTAAAAAAAAGTCTAGGAACACGTTTCAAGAACCTTTAGTAGTGTGAGTACTATGAATAGTTTATCTCCGTCTGAAGGACTGAGTCAGAAAGGATGTGAAAAACATCTGGGTAGACAAAAGTGTTTCTAGAGATAGGTTTTGTAATATCTGATCCTCATCTTCTTTTCTGTGGTTATCAAAAGACCACAGGGATTTTGTAATATAAATCCCCTAAAATATATTCTCAGTGTGAAGCGCGTGAGACTGTCACTTGTTTTCTTCTACTTCGTTCACAATTATTCCTAGTTTTCTTTTTTTGAAGGTCCGATCAACTCAGAACACATTAATAGAAGAGACTTAGGAATGGTGTGATATTAGACCAAATCCCTGTGTGTGTTTATCTCTAGAAAATAAAAAGATGCCAATGTTAGACTACATGAACAGATCAAGGACACAGAGAAACATGGAAGGCTGCCAATTGCAGAAACACGCTGTCCAGAAAAATCCCTGATTGTCAAGTACATCCTCTCTCCTTATATAAGCTACCAGATGTTGTTGAATTGAATTTTAAAAAGGAAGAAAGAAAAAGTTGATGAGTCACTGGGTGCAACAGCAGTTGAGTGAAGTTTAGCTACTATGTTAATTAAAGCATGTTGTGGTGTGTGTAATAAATAATTTTACAAAGTAAGAAAATGTAAATTCCAAGAGGTGCTCGTAGCTCAGTGGGTAAGGAGACCAGCCACATACATTGAGGTAGGCAGGTTTGAACCCTGCTGGGCCTGCTAAACAACAAGGACAATTGCAACAAAAAAATACCTGGACGTTGTGGTGGGCACCTGTTGTCCCAGCTACTCTGGAGGCTGAGGCAAGAGAATCTCTTAAGCCAAAGAGTTTGAGGTTGCTGTGAGCTGTGATGCCACAGCACTCTACTGAGACATAGTGAGTGACATAGTGAGACTCTGTCTCAAAAAAAGAAAATGTAAATTCTATACCAAACAGAATTTAAGGATTTAAGATACTATCTAAGCCATAAATAGGAACAATCTTAAAAATAGATGACATTTAAGTGAGCAGCGATAACATACATAGTGTGTGATTAAAAAAATCCCAAACTAAATTTGGACCAATAAATCTAAAACTGTTTTGGGAGACATTTAACTGTTGATGATCCTGAGGGTAACTTTGCTTTTCAAGTGTATATGGACATGGCGAAGTTCATCAGTGTGTGTATTTTAAACACCAGAGAAAAATGCTTTTGACTCTTGTCCATTTAGAAAATCTTTTTTTGGGTGGTGCCTGTGGCTAATCAAATAGGGCTCCGGCCCCATATACCGAAGGTGGCGGGTTCAAACCTGACCTTGGCTGAATTGCAAAACAGAAAAATAGCCAGGCATTGTGGCGGGGGCCTGTAGTCCCAGCTACTTGGGAGGCTGAGGCAAGAGAATCGTCTTAAGCCCAGGAGTTGGAGGTTGCTGTGAGCTGTGTGACACCACGGCACTCTACTGAGGGCGATAAAGTGAAACTCTGTCTCTACAAAAAAAAAAAAAAGAAAATCTTTTTTTTTTTAGAAAAGTAGCCCAAGTAGCTGAGACTATAGGTGCTGCCACAATGCCCAGCTATTTTTTTGATTGCAGTTGCCATTGTTATTTAGCAGGCCTGGGCCAGACTCGAACCCGCCAGCCTTGGTGTATGTGGCTGGACCCTTAACCACTGAGCAAAGAAATGGTGCTGAGTCCATTTAGAAAATCTTTTTTTTTTTTTTGAGACAGAGCCTCAAGCTGTTGAGCCTGGATAGAGTGCTGTGGCATCACAGCTCACAGTAACCTCCAATTCCTGGGCTCAAGCGAGTCTCTTGCTTCCGCCTCCCAAGTAGCTGGGACTGCAGGCATCTGCCACAACGCCCGGCCATTTTTTGGTTGCAGCCGTCATTGTTGTTTGGCAGGCTGGGCTGGATTCGAACCCGCCAGCTCAGGTACGTGGCTGGCGCCTTAGCCCGTTGAGCCACAGGCGCCGAGTCCATTTAGAAAATCTTAATAGCAGCTTGGCGCCTGTAGCTCAAGCTGCTAAAGCGCCAGCCACATACACCAGAACTGGCGGGTTCAAATCCAGCCTGGGCCTGCCAAACAACAATGACAACTACAACCAAAAAAAAAAAATAGCCAGACATTGTGGCGGGTGCCTGTAGTCCCAGCTATTTGGGAGGCTGAGGCAAGAGAATCACTTAAGCCCAGGAGTTTGCCGTTGCTGTGAGCTGTGATAGCACTGCACTCTACTGAGGGGTGACAAAGTGAGACTGTCTCAAAAAAAAAAAAAAAAAGATTTGGGGAGGTCTGGACATGCCCTCCCTCACCTCCCCTCTGCTCCCCAAGATACATTTCAGAGAAATATATCTTACTTTAAAAATGTTTAAGTTTAGAATTATAGCGTCTGGAACCTTTGGACTTGATTCTGAAAGAGAGTGGGTTCCAGATCTCTCCACTGGAAAGAGAGAAAAGCTATGACCTGATTTACTCTGATATAAAAAGAATATTTTTCCAATTCCCTGTCTGGTCAGATGCTATAATTCTAAACTTAAACCTTTTAAGACAGATTTCTCCAAACATTAGAATTAAACTCTAAAGCCAGATTTCTCCCTAAGTTCCTTTATTCTTCCTTCAGGGATCATTTCACTTTTCTTCCTTTTTTTTTTTTTTTTTAAGAGACAGAGTCTCACTTTATCGCCCTTGGTAGAGTGCGGTGACGTCACAGCTCACAGCAACCTCCAACTCCTGGGCTTAGGCGATTCCCTTGCCTCAGCCTCCTGAGTAGCTGGGACTACAGGCACCTGCCACAATGCCCGACTATTTTTTGTTGTTGTTGTTGTTGTTGTTGTTGCAGTTTGGCCAGGCCGGGTTTGAACCTGTCACCCTCCGTATATGGGGCCGGTGCCCTACCCACTAGGCCACAGGCGCCACCCATTTCACTTTTCTTCTTTGCAATTTTTTGCTCTCTCCTCATCCTTCACATTGCTATTAATTTGTTTATTCATTCATTCATTTTTGAGACCGTATCATTCTGTCACTCTGGGTAGAGTGCCATGGCATCATAGCTCCCAGCAACCTCAAATGCATGGTCTCAAGTGATCCTCTTGCCTCAGCTTCCTATCGGTGCATGCCACCATGCCTGGCTAATTTTTATTTTTCTAGAAACAGGGTCTTGCTGTGTTGCTCAGGTTGGTCTCAAACTTCTGGCCTCAAGTAATCCTATCACCTCGACCTCCCAAGGAGCTGGGATTATAGGCATGAGCCACACTGCTGGGCCAGTGATTCAGCTCTTACAAGGGTTATTAAAATTTGGATTCTGTTCCTTTAGATTGCTGAATGGCTAGCGTGTTATCTGCACAAAAGTCCTTTGGAGATAAAGGTTAGGGGATTGCTAACTATGTGGGTTTTTACCTGGGCGTACTGAATCAACATCTCTACAGGCAGGTCTAAGTAATTTATATTTATATATCTCCCAGGTGACCGGTGAACATTCAGAGTTTGAGAATTCCCTCCTAAGTGCCATAATTCTGGGGTGTTTTCCCTCCCCGTCAATCGATTCTCCAATTCTCTGGGTAACAACTGGGTGTCCAACAATTTAATCCAATTCTGAAACTAACTACCTGTAGTTAGCACCAGACCCCACAGGTTCAAGGGCTCACTTCCCTCATTACAGAGGCCAGTCTTGGCTACAAATTAGAGGGTTCTCACCTGCCCTGAGTTTCCATAATTTGCTAGAACAGCTCACAAAACTCAGGAAAACACCTTACTTAGGTTTACTGGTTGATTATAAAATATAAAATAAAGCACACTACCCTCCTAGCACCATGCTGTGTTCACCAACCAGGAAGTTCTCTGAATTTCTTTGTCCAAGAGTTTTTTTTTTTTTTTTTTGAGACAGAGCCTCATGCTGTCATCCTGGGTGGAGTGCCGTGGCATCACAGCTCACAGAAACCTCCAATTGCTGGGCTTAAGTGATTCTCTTGCCTCCACCTCCCAAGTAGCTGAGACTACAGGCACTCACCACAATGCCCGGCTATTTTTTGGTTGTAGTTGTCATTGTTTGGCAGGCCTGGGCTGGATTCGAATCCACCAGCTCTGGTGTATGTGGCTGGTGCCTTAGCCGCTTGAGCTACAGGTGCGGAGCCTGTCCAAGAGTTTTTATTACAGCTCCATCTGCAGCTCTCCCACCCGTCCTTGGAGCTCAGCGGGTGGGGCTAAAAGTTTCAATCCTCTAATCAGTTTTTCTTCCTGGTGATCAGTCCCATCCTAAAGCTATCCTAAGTTCTACCCTAAGTCACCTTATTAGCATAAACTCACGAGGAACTCCTCTGGACTCCTATCATTCAGGACATTCCAAAAATTTTAGGAGCTCTGAGAAAGGAACTGGGGACAAAGACCAAGGATATTTCTTATACTATACCATTTTTTTCCTTATCCTCATCAGAATGTCATTTCTAAGCCTATCTAAACACAAGTGAGTACTGACTCAGCGGCCAATAGCATTGGTTCAATGCCTGGCTTTGAAGAGAACTGTGTGACCCTGAGTTAGTGATTCAATCTCACTGATGCTCGTTTCCTTATCTCTAAAATGGCCAATTCCCACCTCCAAGTTTTGTGCTAAATATTAAGAGTCATTGTCAAGTTTTTGTAGAGTGCCTGATCCACAGTTGTTGCAGCCAAATCATGAAATGTCAGCTAGCTCAAGGGCCTGGGCTTGAATCATTCACCATATGCTTTGTGAAGCTCATGTCTTCTCTTTTGAACACAACTGTAAGGATTTGTGGGGTCACCCAGGAGTTATATGTTCTCAGTCATTTTCTCAGGATGTTGATGGGTATTCTTTAAAGGGAAGAACCAAAAGCCTTGTTAAAATAATAAGATACATGATATCTATTGCTTTTTTCAGTCAACCAACTCTATCACTATATTAGGAAATTAGATATCAGAGAGAGAAATTTTCATTTAAAAACTATGTTGGCTAGTACTTCATATGTGTTGTTTTAAAAAGACTCTTTCGCAAAAAAATAGAAAAAAGGCTGGGTGCAGTGGCTCATGCCTATAAACCTAGCACTCTGGGAGGCTGAGGTGGGTGAATTGCCTGAGCTCAGGAGTTAGATACCAGCTTGAGCAAGACTCTGTCTCTAAAAATAGCTGGGCATTGTGGAGGGGGCCTGTAGTCTCAGCTTCTTGGGAGCCTGCGGCAAGAGGATTACTTGAGCCCAAGAGTTTTAGGATGCTGTAAAGCTATGATGCTATGCAGTCTATCTCAAAAAAATACATTAATTGATTGGGTGATTACTGTTTCCCGGTATAAGATTTTATCTATCTATCTACTTACCTAGGGTCCAGATCACATAGTTACATTTTTGGTATTTTAAGGCGCTCTCGCCCTGGATTGGCCAAATTATTATGGAATTTCTTAATGTAAGAATAGAAGTACTTCTAAAATTTCAGCATGAATTCACACTTATAGAATGCTTGGCAAGTGAAAACTATGTTACCATTTTTTTCATGGTGCAAATTTAAGCAACTTAGAAATAAAACTGCTCTTTTAAAATCTTCATAATGGATTCCAAATGCTATCAGTAGGCAGACATGTAGGTGTGCACACTGTCTCATATTTTCATCTCATATTTCCACATGTGGTTAGGTAGTATTGTGAAATTCTTAAAAACCTGAGCAAGTAGGTGTGTTTTCATCATTACACATCATGAGCACTGAATAATCCTTCACTAATCTGATTAGCGGCTCGGCGCCTGTGGCTCAATTGGTTAAGGTGCCAGCCACGTACACCTGAGCTGGCAGGTTCGAATCCAGCCCGGGCCCGCCAAACAAAAATGACGGCTGCAACCAAAAAATGGCTGGGCTTTGTGGCGGGCGCCTGTAGTCCCAGCTACTTGGGAGGCGGAGGCAGGAGATTCGCTTGAGCCCAGGAATTGGAGGTGGCTGTGAGCTGATGCCACAGCACTCTATCCAGGGTTTCAGCTTGAGGCTCTGTATTAAAAAAAAAAAAAAAAAAAAAAAAAGAAAGGACCAATTGATTTTAAAAAAATTATTTCACTAGATTTAGTGGGTAAAGATGATTTTTGGTTACATGGATGAATTGTGTCGTGGTGAAAAAAATTATTTCACTAGATTTAGTGGGTAAAGATGATTTTTGGTTACATGGATGAATTGTGTAGTGGTGAAGTCTGGTCTTTTAGCGTACCCAGCAACCTGAACAGTATGCATTGTATAGGTATTTTCTTTTCTTTTCTTTTTTTTTTTGAGACAGAGTCTCACTTTGTCACTCTGGGTAGAGTGCCACAGCAACCTCCAACTCTTGGGCTTAAGCGATCCTCTTGCCTCAGCCTCCCAAGTAGCTGGGACTACATGCCTGCACTACAACACCCGCCTATTTTTAGAGACGGGGTCTCCCTTTGCTCATGCTAGTCTCCAACTCCTGAGATCAGGCAATCCACCCATCTTGACCTCCCAGACTGCCAATAGGTAATTTTCATCATTCATTCTTTCCTCCTCCCAATTCCCCCTTCTGAGTCTCCAATGTCCATATATCACTCTGTGATATGCCCCTTGCTTAGCGCCCACACATGAGAATACGTGGCATTTGGTTTTCCATACCTGAGATATTTCACTTAGGATAATGGGCTCCAGTTTCATTCAAGTTGCTGCGAAAGATATGAATCCATTCTTTTTCTATGGCTGAGTATTCCACGGTGTGTGTATCTGTATCTACACAGATTTTCTTTATGTGCTCGTTGTCGATGGGCACGTAGGTTGATTCCGTATCTTCACAGTTGTCAACTATGCTGCAATAACCATATGAATGCAAGCATCTTTTTTCCCCTCAAGTTTTCTTTTTATTATTATTTTTATTGGTTTAAAAGTCTTTAAAAAAAATTTTTTTTTGAGACAGAGCCTCAAGCTGAAACCCTGGATAGAGTGCTGTGGCATCACAGATCACAGCAACCTCCAATTCCTGGGCTCAAGCGAGTCTCTTGTCTCTGCCTCCCAAGTAGCTGGAACTACAGGTGCCTGCCACAACGCCCGGCCATTTTTTGGTTGCAGCCGTCATTGTTGTTTGGCGGGCCCAGGCTGGATTTGAATCCGCCAGCGCAGGTGTACGTGGCTGGCGCCTTAGATGCTTGAGCTACAGGTGCCGAGCCTAAAATTTTTTATTAAATCATAACTGTATACATTTACGGGGTACAATGTGATGATTTGATATATAATGTGGAATGCTTAAATCAAAATGGTGAACATAACCATCACCTCACTTACTTCCTTTTTTGTGGTAAGACATTTCTAATTTACTCTTAGTTATTTTGTTTTTTGAGACAGAGCCTCAAGCTGTCACCCTGGATAGAGTGCTGTGGCATCACAGCTCACAGCAACCTCCAATTCCTGGGCTCAAGCGAGTCTCTTGCCTCCGCCTCCCAAGTAGCTGGTACTGTAGGCGCTCGCCACAAAGCCCGGCCATTTTTTGGTTGCAGCTGTCATTGTTGTTTGGCGGGCCCGGGCTGGATTCGAACCCGCCAGCTCAGGTGTACGCTGGCGCCTTAGCCCGTTGAGCCACAGGCGCCGAGCCTACTCTTAGTTATCTTGAAACATACCTTTGCATTGTGCATATTAGGCAAGATTCCACCAAGTGCCCTGCTTCCTTCCAGCAATCGCACAAGTGTCTTTTTGATACAATGGCTTATTTTTCCTTTGGGCAGATACCCCACTGTGGGGCTGCTGGATCAAGTGGTAGGTCTAACTTTTAGTTCTTTGAGGAATTTCCATACTGTTTTTCATAGAGGTGCTACTAATTTGCATTGACACCAATAGAGTATAAGCATTCTCTTTCCCTTTCAACTGCATCTATGCCAACATTTATTGTTTTTTGACGTTTTAGTAATGGCCCTTCTGACAGAGGTAAGAAGGTATATCATTGGGATTTTAATTTGCATTTCGAAAGGGCCAATTTATAATAAGGGGTTCTTTTTCTTTTTTTTTTAAGAGACAGAGTCTCACTCTATCGCCCTCGGTAGTGCTGTGGCATCACAGCTCACAGCAACCTCCAGCTCTTGGGCTTAGGCCATTCTCGTGCCTCAGCTTCCTGAGTAGCTGGGACTACAGGGCCCGCCACAATGCCCGGCTATTTCTTGTTGCAGTTTGGCTGAGGCTGGGTTTGAACCTGCCACCCTTGGTATATGGAGCCGGCGCCATACTCACTGAGCCACAGGTGCTGCCCGATAATAAGGGGTTCTAATTTGCTTGAAAAATCATAAAATATTCTAGTTATGTTGATTATAAAGGAATACAAAATTCCGAAGGAAATACACACACACACACACACACACTCACTCATACTTTTGCCCCTTTAGTAATCAGCTTTGGAACACCAAATTGATAATGGCTTTGTTGTTAATCAGATAGTAATGCTTTTGTAATACTTTTATATGTTTGGTTTAGAGTGGATAAACTCAGTGGTGTTAAATAGACTAGATTTTTCTAAGAGAAAAAGGAAATACAATTTTTCCCAAGATGACTTACTTGGATATCACTGTCAAAATACTGTCTGGTAGGAAAAAATTATAGGCATAATTAAGCTTCTCATGTGTTTAGTGAGTTTTCCTTTTTCAGCATTAACTATACAAGTCCTTACCATTTCATGAAATTTATCAAAGTCTTTTCTAATTTGAATAACTATAATCTTTTTTTTTTTTCATTTCGGGTTCCTATGATGGTACCGATGTTTAGGTTACATTGTTTGCACGTGTTAGGTAAAGTCCGAGTTGTAGTCGTGCCCTTCATCCAGGAGGTGTACCCCTATACCCGACACTGTGTCTGTTAGGTGAGAGCACACCAATCCCCCGCCCCATACCGCCTTCAAAAATGATGCTGATGCTTACCAAAATTCAGTATTTTTAAGAACACATTTCAATGCTATACACTTTATGGATAATTTCACGTTTAAAATCAAAAAGGTGCCTGGATTTTTCTAGCTCCTCTGATATAGATGTGGCATTGTGGGAAACTACATTAAGAATATTCATTTTGGGCTCGGCGCCTGTGGCTCACTGGGCTAAGGCGCCAGCCACGTACACCTGAGATGGTGGGTTCGAATCCAGCCCGGGCCCGCCAAACAACAATGGCTGCAACCAAAAAATGGCCGGGCATTGTGGTGGGTGCCTGTGGTCCCAGCTACTTGGGAGGCGGAGGCAGGAGACTCGCTTAAGCCCAGAATTGGAGGTTGCTGTGAACTGTGATGCTACAGCACTCCATCCATCCAGGGTGACAGTTTGAGGCTCTTTCTCAAAAAAAAAAAAAAAAAAAGAATATTCATTTTGTATGAAACCAGCACATTGTACCCCATGATTGTACTAATGTACACAGCTATGATTTACTAAAAAGGAAAAAAAAAAAGAATATTCATTTTGATATTTTAAGAAACTGGCCCGTTACACAGAATTGTAAATCTATAACCCGGGTACCAATTCTTCTATAAAACAAAGCTAAAAGGGATTCCCTTTGCTGGTTTACCCCTGGGGATATCTGGGTGTGGTTTGTTTTCTTCTCTGACTAAAACAACAACATGCAGGAAAATCTTTTAAAACTAAAATTCCTTGTTCTTACAAACAAGGTTAAGGAGGAAAAAAAAAAACCTTCAGATCTGGTCAGGCTTAATCGTTTGCTTATACTAGTGCATATATTGGATTTAATCCAGATTGACAAAAATAGAACCACAGGAAGCATATATGAGGTAGTGTATTTAAGCTGTTGGCTTGTGTACACTTTAACGGCTGAAAGCATATAAAAAATATGCAAGCGGAAGAAAAACAGTAAGCAGTTAAAAAACATAACAAGTTTTCTTACACTTTATTAGTCCAAAGGAAGCTAGAATCTAATCACAATATGCCACATATGGTTCAGAAACAAAGACTGCTTAGTTCTTTATCTTGCACTTACTTTTTTAGGAAGTGAGAAAAAATAGCTCTATTGGCACTTAAGTTTATTTTCAATTAAAATCCCCATAAATTAGTAAATGGCTCATAAAATGGTAAAAATGGAAAAACTGTTATTCAGGAAAAACTTTCTGAAGTATGCTTGTTTCCTTACAGCCCCTTGGATTTTGTGATCAGTCTTATAAGGACACTTAAAAAACAAATCAATCTCTGTTTTCACGTTTTGGACATAACTACGTCTTGCCCTTTAATGCAAATAAGAGGACAGATTTATACTTGCTTAGTTTTGAGCACTGAACCCCCCCGCTACTGCCATTCTGCCATTTGTTCATGTCCCACATGAATAAAAGGATGCCGCTTAGAAACGGGAGCCTTGCTGCCATTGTGTTTTTCCTAATTAAAATTCAGAGTATTAAACACAGTTGAGTACATCCATGCACACATGCCGTAGCGCCATCACACACCGGAAGCTCAAATCAAGCCTGCAAAGCAAAGGCTCATGTCATAACATCATTAAGATTCATTGTACACTGCGTTTCAGCAAGGTTTTGTCAAAGCAGATGATAATGGCCTGTCAGAAACGCACAAACAAAAATTTATACTAAATTGTCCCCCTCCCTTTTTTGTCTCAGTACAGGAACCTACTAAAAATATATAGGGATCAGGGATTCAATTAAGAGATTTCCGGGGTTTTAATACTATGGAATATTACCAAGATAGAGTGATTTTAAAAAGGTGAAAAATATTTGATTCACTAGGTGGGGGTATCCTGGCATCATAATCAAGCTTAATGACTGTATCCCAACAAAGGAAGGTGTATACGGCTCAGGCCTGTGAAGGGAGATGGCACGGCTGAGTCATAAGGCGGAGTGTTGAATTGGGAACAAGTCAGATAACAGCATTGCTTTCTCTTCCTTAAGAACCTTTGGTACTCTTTCTACTATAATCTCAGAAAAGAAACGGCTCTCATTAAAACAATTTTTCTTTTACATCCTGCTGAGGGAAGACGCCCGGAGAGACCCACTTTGCAACTGGCTTCCTGAGCGTCATCTGCCGAATGATGGTGTCTGGGAATTGCAGGTGAGAGTTTATGTCTCTAGACTCGGTATTTTTCTTTGCCGTGTTCGTTGATCACACAGATGTGCTGAAAAAATAAAAGGTTTACAGGCATCAGTTTCTTAACAAAATATGAGGCACAGACAATGGGATGGAATTGTAACAGGACGCCATCCTGTAACTGGTGATTCTCTGCAGCTGACCACCTCCCTGCACTGACCGCCTCCTAATTTTCATAGACCGGACATGCACCACAGGAAAGTATCAGGCCTAGTTCCTTATGTTGACCATCTCGGTATGCTGACCAGGTTGGGTGGTCAACTCGCATCATACTGTATCTGTGTGTGTATTTACAGGTATGCATAAAATCTAAATAGACCCATTCGAATGCTTAACAAAAAGATTCTTTGTTATTTAAGTTTTGAGCCCTGTTTTGAACCTGGCTCCTGAAGTCCTTAAAAACCAGAAATGGGGCTTGGCGCCTGTGGCTCAATGGGCTAAGGCGCCAGCCACGTATACCTGAGCTGGCAGGTTCGAATCCAGCCTGGGCCCGCCAAACAACAATAACAGCTGCAACCAAAAAATTGCTGGGCGTTGTGGTGGGCACCTGTAGTCCCAGCTACTTGGGAGGCGGAGGCAAAAGACTCGCTTGAGCCCAAGAATTGGAGGTTGCTGTGAGCCCTGATGCCAGAGCACTCTATCCAGGGTAACAGCTTGAGGCTCTGTCTCAAAAAAAAAAACAAAAAAAAAAACAAAAAAACCAGAAATGGTGAGGAAGCAGTACTTGTAGTCCTAGTGGAAATAGAAGTCTCCTACTGGTAACATGACAACTACTTCAGTTTATAGTGGTAAACACAACATGAACTTTTTTTTTTTTTTGGGACAGAGTCTCACTTTGTCATCCTACATAGAGTGCTATGGTGCCACAGCTCACAGCAACCGCCTGCTCTTGGGCTTAGGCGATTCTCTTGCCTCAGCCTCCCAAGTAGCTGGGACTACAGGCACCCACCACAACACCCAGCTATATTTTTAATTGCAGTTTGGCTGGGGCCGGGTTTGAACCTGCCACCCTCGGTATATGGGGCCGGCGCCCTACTCACTGAGCCACAGGCACCACCCACAACATGAACACTTATTCAACCCTTTTTGGATAGTAAGAAATGTGTTAGGAGTATTTTTGATTGCAAGAACAGACATAGAGTCAGGCTACTGTAAGTA
Organism: Perodicticus potto; assembly: GCA_963574655.1. Classification (NCBI taxonomy): domain Eukaryota; kingdom Metazoa; phylum Chordata; class Mammalia; order Primates; family Lorisidae; genus Perodicticus; species Perodicticus potto. The sequence goes on along the minus strand of CAUYRH010155423.1, from coordinate 25,057 downwards.
AAAAAGGACGAAGCTGTTGGAAGGGTACTGGGGCAGGTCAGGTGATCCAAGAACTAGGCAATGAAGCAACTGGAAGGTGGGAAGAAGGGACGCTCCAGTGACTTCGGCTCATGGTACACGTGGATGTGCTCCAGGGTACTACTGTCACAGGTGTCTAAAAACCCCCAGTCTCTGTGACTTTTGGTTTAAATTTCTAATTTCCAGGAGAGAGAGAGACTGGTCCACTTTGGGTCAGGTATCTACCTCCAGATCATTCAGGGTTGGTCAGGGACAGCTGGTGGTCTGTGTCTGTGTGTTGAGACCATTTTCCCCAAAGGGGGAAGAGTTACGAACTGCATGCCGCTGTAACTGGAACCTGCTAGATTTCTAGTGCTGACACAGAATAGTGTATAGAACATTGTTATGGTAGGTTGGGCAAAGTCGATGACTATGGAAAAGAATCAGCATCAACACACAGTTCTGCTTTTAGCTTCCTATTCCTTTAGTCCAACATGGAGGTTGTCAAAATTGGCTTCTGTCATCCTAGCACTGACCTTGCAGAACAGCAGTGGGAACTGATGGGGAGAATGGAGGAAAAGTGCCTGCCATATGCCTGACCTAGAAGATAACTCAAGAAACAGCAGTCATTCTATTTTGTTTTTCTTATTTTCAGACAAAAGAGTCTCACTCTGTGCCTTGGGTAGAGTGTCGTGGCATCATAGTTCACAGTGATCCTCTTGCCTCAGCCTCCTGAGTAGCTGGGACTACAGGTGCCCGCCACAACATCCAGCTAATTTTTCTATTTTTGGTAGAGACAGGGTCTCCCTCTTGCTCTGACTGGTCTCGAACTCCTGAGCTCCAGCAATCTACCACCTCAGCCTCCCAAAATGCTAATATAACAGGCGTGAACCACCGCACCCAGGCCAATAATTTGTTAAAGTTACTGTTAAGTTCTTATGAAAAGGAGGCTAGGGATTTGCATGCAAGACTTACGTTCAGATCTCTGAAGTATTCGTTGTAATCTAAGGCGTATCCAACTACAAATAAGTTTGGAATCTCAAATCCCGCATCTTAGTAGAGAGAGAAGAGAAAAAAAAAAAAAAACCAATTTAGATTATGTAAATATAAAGCTACCATATGCTGTTGTAGACTCTCAAACTCTGAAGACCTTTCATTTTGGCGGAAGGAGGTGAGAAAAATGAGCCATGTACGGGATGATCCTACCAGGGACCTGAAGTGGCATGATGACTTAGGAGAAAAGGCAGACAAACCAGTGTATGGTAAAAGATATGAACTCCTAGGCTACAGGGTGGAGAAAGGGCTCAGGAAGCCCAGCAGATAACAAGAAGCACGTATGAGTTAGTCATGGGGTCCTGGTGTTCCAAAGCAAGTGGTATGTAACCATAAGAGGCCAAAAGAATCACTTGGAGTGGCACAAAGGGGAAGTTCAAGCAGAAGGCGTCCCAATCCTGCAACCCACAAGCAGGTGCGCAGCCACGGCAACCAGCAGCAATTCTCCCACTGTCCTCAGTGTCTCGGCTGCTTACAGGGCTGGAAAGTGAAACCTGGGAGACAAGGATGAAAGGAGATGGAGTTGTTCAACCTGAGGAAAAGAACGCAAAGGGTTATTTTAATACTGGTTTTCAGGTCCACCATACAGAGGTTATTAATTAGGTCTTTATCTCTATTGAGGGCAGAATGAGAGGAAATGGATTTAAATGCAGCGCAAGGTGCTAAGGTTAAGCAAAAGCAGAATTGATTGAAAAGATGATTTTTATTGGAGAGGATTATTTTTTTTTTCTTTTTGAGACAAGGTCTTGGTCTGCTGCCCATGCTAGAGTGCAGTGGCATCATCATAGCTCAATACAACCTCACACTCTTGGGCTCAAGAGATCCTCCTGCCTCAGCCTCCAGAGTAGCTGGGACTACAGGTGCCCACCACAATGTCCAGCCAATTTTTCTGTTTTTTTGTAGAAACAGGGTCTTGCTCTTGCTCAGGCTAGTCTTGAAATCCTGAGCTCAAAGGATGCTTCTCACCTTGGCTTCCCAGAGTGCAAGGTGGTGTCAGCCACGGCGCCTTGCCATGGACTCTTAAAGAATAGACGAGAGCTCTTCTTTTTTAGATGTCTTATAACAGAACAAAAATGCCCTGGTCCAGTGATTTGTAAACATTTTTCAGTGTTTTGGAACCTAACTTTATTTACTGCACTATTACAGATAAGAGAGATGTATTTGGTTACTTTTATGAAACTACTTTGGCACAGTCAGTGTACTTATAACATGGACAAAGCTGTCTCCATGGTGACTGTGACCCAAGATGTTTTCACATGGAAAAACCAACTGGTTCCTACTCACAGAAAGTTCTAGAGGTAAGGGTCTTATATTCTAGGAGATTGCATTATGGGGTCACTTGTTAGGAAGCCTATTTGATGCCTCCGAATCACAGTTTCTTGAAAAATAAAACAGAATAACCAGAGAGGGGAAGCAAGAGCAGAAGAAAAGATATCAGAGTTTACACAAGAAAAGATATCAGAGTTTACACACTGAGCATAAAAGAAAGAGTTAATCGCGAGAAAGGAACAAGAAGTATAAAGCCTCAGGATTCGGCAAGAAAGAAGAAACAGAGGTTCTGAGCTCTTTAAAAGAACATAAATCCTGGGACACCCTCACTGTAACCAGGGTTTAATAATAATGACTCTACTGTGAGCAATGCAATCCCTCCATTAGCCATGGCAACCCGGACTGGGAAAATTAAGAGCCCACAGCTGGTTTAGAAGGCCAAATGTTAAGATGTCAAAGAGTCAAAGATGGATGACACATTAGGATGACAGTCAGGAATCAGAATGACCTATGACTAGTGCCAGATGAGGGCAGCTCCTACACTTCTGTTTGCCATTGCAGATGCTACTTGTAGATGTAGCCCAAGAGTCACCACAGAGAGCTGAACCAGACTGCCTGGATTCAATACTGGCCTTGCACTTATAGCTATGTGACCGCGGCAAGCTGTTTCACCTTGCTGTATTGAATTTCCTTATCTATAAAATGGGTACAATAGCAGCACCTACCTTTAGACTGCTGTTGTAAGGAAAAAATAAATTCACGTCTATACAGCTTTTAAACAGTGCCTGGCACATCATAAGCTCTTACTAGTGTTAGCTATTATGTAATTAATGTTCTTCTTTCTTTTTTGAGACAGAGTCTCGCTCTGTTGCCTGAGCTAGAGTGCCAAGGTCTCAGCCTAGCTCACAGCAAACTTCAAACTTCTGGGCTAAAGCGATCCTCCTGCCTCAGTCTCCCATGTAGCAGGGACTACAGGTACCTGTCACAATATCTGGCTAATTTTTTCTATTTTTTGTACAGATGGGGTCTTGCTCTTGCTCAGGCTGGTCTTAAACTCCTGAGCTCAAGCGATCTACGCACCTCCACCTCCCAGAGTGCCAGCATTACAGGCGTGATTCACCGTGCCGGCCTGTTTTATTAATGTTGTTATAAGTTATACAAGAAATCTGTAATTCATCGGGCATGTTTCTAAGTGAATGTTTTTCAACTTCAGTTAAAATCTTATCTATACGGTAAATATCTTACACTGTTTCCTTAGAAAATTTCTGTTTGGTAACCTCATCTAACCTTCACGCTATCCAGATTCTATTTCCAAAGTCAGTAACAGACAGAAGTAAGTTACTGGATTTCTCTGCCCAGGACCAACATGGTCTAGAGCTAGTAATATCCAGCACAGGAATGAGACCGGTTTTTAGAATAAAGAATCACTAGCTAAATGTCATGGGCATGTTACCCATCCATACCGTGTTTCTCTCTTCTGAATGTTCATTCAGCTTGCCGAGGAGACTTGTAGCCAAATAATTCTGAGAGCTTTAGAGCAAATCTAAGTTAGAAAAATCAAACTGAAGTCTGCCTATGCAAGTGAGAAAAAAGTCACCTCTAGGGTTAGAATTATAAATAATCAGACTGCTCGTTTATTCTTCCTGGCATTAGATTTAGTTTAATTATGGGGTGGAGGAGGGCAGAGAGCGCCCTATGATCAGAAAAGCCTTCCAGAACACACGTCTGAAGTCAAGTGTGAAGATGGTATCTGGAGATAGCTGCTCTGCTAATTCTCTGTTAGGGTACTTTTGTTTGGAGGTGGTGAGATGTCTCAGATTTCCCCTTCTGTGTATTTAAATTCGGGTTGCTAAAGGTCACCATTGTGTATTGTCTGGTAAGAGTTCCTGATGATGGTAGGAGAATCCCTGTAAACCTCCATGGCACACGCTTCATGTCTGATTGGGGAGAGCAGTGGCCAAGCCAGGAATCCTAGAGGTCTGAATCCGTCCAGCGTCTCCCCCCTGAAACTTTTTAGCCGAGTTCTTTGATGTCAAGGTGCTGTGTAAGACCTAAAAATAGAAATACACAATCCACAGAACATCGTTTCTGTGAAAGCTGCAAATAAAGGATTTAAGATCGTAATTTTAAAGGGTTCTATCCTCCTTAGCAAGGCAGGGAAAACCACAAGGAATCTGTGGGATCATCAGCCCCTCGTAGCTTCTATGTCACATGGAAGGCTGTCACTTAACTGCCACCCTAGAAAACCAACCAACCAAACAAAAACCAAAACAACACTTACAGTCAGGTCTAAAGCCATCACTTCTGGGGGTTCTCTTCACCAACAAACTACCATTTAAAAAAAAAAATGTGTTAGTGATTCTCAATAAAATCTCTGTGAACTGCCTATAGAATTAAGTATTATTCGAGTCTATGCTTTTTTTTTTTTTTTGAGACCAAGTCTCACTCTGTTGCCCTGGGTAGAGTGCTGTGCTGTCACAGCTCACAGCAGCCTCAAACTCTTGGGTTTAAGCGATCCTCTTGTTTTTGCCCACCATCATGCCTGGCTAGTTTTTCTATTTTTTGAACTCCTGACCTCAAGTGATCCTCCTGTCTCAACCTCTCAAGTTTCTGGGACTACAAGTGCACACCACCATGCTAGCTTATTTATTTATTTATTTTTTTTTGTAGAGACAGAGTCTCACTTTATCACCCTCGGTAAAGTGCCGTGGCATCACACAGCTCACAGCAGCCTCCAACTCCTGGGCTTAGGCGATTCTCTTGCCTCAGCCTCCCGAGTAGTTGGGACTACAGGCGCCCGCCACAGCGCCCGGCTATTTTTCTGTTTTGCAGTTCAGCAGAGGCCAGATTTGAACCCGCCACCCTCCATATATGGGGCCGGTGCCCTACTCGCTGAGCCACAGGCGCCGCCCATGCTAGCTTATTTTTGTAGAAATGGGGTCTTGATCTTGCTCCAGCTGATCTCAAACGACTGAGATCAGGTGACCCACCCGCCTTGGCTTCCCAGAGTGCTGGGATGACAGGTGTAAGCTACCCCACCCAGCCTCAAGTCTGTACATATGTTGTTTCTGTGGCTCTGGATAAGAGGAAGGGCACAGAGCAAATTGCACTGGGGTTCCTCCAGAGGCAGTTGTTGGAGGCATGGTAAAGGGGGGCCTGGAGACACAGCAAAACATGTCTTCTTCTCCTTCCTCTCTCAGGCAAGCAGTCCAATGGGCTATTTTTCCATGTGGTTAAACCCTAAAACCCCAGGGCAGTAAGCCATTGGCTTTAGAATATATTATATCCTTTGGAAAGACATTTCTTGTTAGCATCCCTTTTGGGCTTGTGGGGAAAGCCAGAAATGGCCATGCTGTCTGGGTGTCTTACTCACCTGGCCACTTTAACCATGTTGGGCTTGTAATTCTCTAAGCTGCTGAGTAGGGCTCGCATGGTTTTCCCAGTTCCAACAATATCCTTTGCAAAAAGGACAGGTAAATTCAGCAAAACGAATTTGAGCAGCACGATAGCTTTTATTCACCCAGGGAGAGATTCCCTGTTAATAATGCATCATAATTAGAAATGCCATCCAGTGGAAGGCAGAGCAGGATGCTGTTTTAGATAGGTGCTTCTTTCTGGAAGTTGGGTTTTGAGGAATCTGCTGTGCCTGTGAATCCTTTAGCTGTGTTGAAGAGCACACCGGCTCCGCGTTGAGTTTATTTGGATGCGTGAGTGCACATTCAGGGAGTAAATTTGGCCCTGAGGTTATGTAACACAATACCCGACCCATGAATTTTCATGCACTTGTTCATCTGAATACCCCGAATGGCTAAACAACGCCCCCTGCTCATCCCCACTCCATAGGGGATTCTGTGGCTGGGAAGAGAGATCTGTCTGGATAGCAGCTGGTGACAGCCCATGAATTCTGAGGGTCCACGGCTGCAGCGAGCTCAGGCTCATCTCTGCTCAGGAGCTGCTGCACAATTAGAGGAGAATGGTCATGGGCCATTTATTGTTCTCAGGACAGAAATCAGCTGTCCGGAGCTGATTGTGAAAACAACAGGTCTGAATTTAGCCAAGGGCTGGGCAATTCATTTAGTTCGAGGGTCTACTTCTTGGGTTCTATTGAGCCAGGAGAAGGGCAGATACACGAGGCACACACAGGCCATTGTGTAACAAAAGCTTGAAAACAGCTCCCCTGAATTCCTGCCAGCTGATAAGGCGAGGGTGCTCCAGAACTAAAGGTGGCCGTTTGCTGTATCAGTCCCATTACTGCCACAGGGCTGGTATTCGCTCTTTTCTTTTTTTTAACAGAAACACAAATTTAAAAACAAATCATCACTGTCCCCTAGATGGCCATATTTTTTTTTTTTTTTTTTTAGAGACAGAGCTTTACTGTGTCTCCCTCGGTAGAGTGCCGTGGCGTCACAGCTCACAGCAACCTCAAACTCCTGGGCTTAGATGATTCTCTTGCCTCAGTCTCCTGAGTAGCTGTGACTACAGGTGCCCACCACAACACCCAGCTATTTTTTTGTTGCAGTTTGGCCGGGGCCGGGTTCAAACCGGCCACCCTCAGGATATGGGGCCAGTGCCCTACTCAATGAGCCACAGGCACCGCCCTAGGTGGCCATTTTTTTAATTGATCATATTTACAATTGTGATGCTGAAGGTATTTGGGAATTGCTCAGTCATTAGAGGTCATTGGCAAGAACAATGAAGTCAGGGTAAGGACAGTTTTAACCTTGGCTTTACTATATTAAATGAATTTGGTTTGGTGGGCTAGCTGGCACTTCTCTGAAAATGTCTGATTCACAAATAGGTTTAAGAACCAATTTAGAGATATGTGAAATTGCATATAAATAAAAGATCAAGTCCCACACAACTCTTACGGCAAAAGCTCTCATTCTAAACTCTCTGAAGCCAGGGATGCGAGCTGGCTCCTACTCACTAGAGAGCAGTGTGCACAATGGGAGCTCAATCAATCCTTGCACAAATTGGACAGCACATTCTTCTTAAAACTCACCGTTGAGATTCTTTCACCTTCCAGCTAGGGAAAAGGAAAAGCCAGCTTACCTCAACGATGAGAACATTCTGAAAGAAACGAAGCCCACATTTTAGAATATGATGGCAATCTCACTCACAAGACAAACGCACATTTTGCTTACAGTTAGAATTTCACAAATTGCTTAGCTAGTCCTTCCCCACCCATCAAATGCAAATGACTGGAGGCAGGCTAGGTATTCTAGATTTCTTCCAGCAGTTCCTCTGGAATTAGGTGGCGGTGCAATATTAATATCTATGTTCAGATTAGGAGCAGGCTCATCTGAGACCCTGTTACCTGTCTGAAGAGCTTTCCATAAAGTCATCCCAACCCAGCGTTCCCTTGGGATGCAGAGCATTTACCAGCAAACTTAGGCGACACGAACTGTATCACTAATGGAGGTTGCTCTGTCGATGAATTATGGATTCAGCAGTGACAGCCGTATTCCTGCCTAGCCACCCAGATCCCAGGGGACTCCGGATTTACTCTTTAATTGTCAACGCTGAGGAAGGGGGTGGGCTAGAGAAAGGGCTGGGAGTGCCAGGTCTGTATTGTTTAGTGAGATGGTTGGTTGCTTTGCTATCTGCTCTCAAGGCATCCCTCTACTTCTGATTAAGTTTCATTTTAATTTCTTGTTTAGTATCTGTCTAACACACTCTAAACTCGGTGAAGAGGGGATCACATTTGTCTTGCTTTTACTATTACATTTTTAGACCCTAGCATAATGCCTGCCTATAGATGCCCAATAATTATTTGTAGAATAAACAAATAACCAATTAAGCTTATTAATGAGTTAAAAAGCAACCAATTAATTGGATTAGTAATTACATGTCAATGCTGTCCCACCAAATTAAAATATGACTGTGTTAATATGACATTCCAATTAACTAAATGGAGAGAAAATTTCTGCAATGTAATGAAGACCTTCCATTTATCCCTGCGCTTTATAGACTACTCTAAAAATCAAATAAAAATATTACGCATTAGACAACTTACTTATGTCTAACGCAAGATTTAATTAATAAAAATGTTAACCAACTACTACCCACCCCCCCAACCAATAACTCTTAACTTTGTCCATGTCAAATGTATTCTTAGGTAGAATTATTTTCCTGGAAATGTTTTTCTTGCAGGTGTATGGCATCTTTAATCATTAAACCCATTGACAATCTTAATTTTATCATGAAAACGAAAGATTATTTTGTCCATTTGTTAAATAGGCCATGCCGGAATAGCCTCTTTAAGAATCACACTGACAGGGTGGCACCTGTGGCTCATCGAGTAGGGCGCTGGCCCCATATACGGAAGGTGGCGGGTTCAAACCCGGCCTGGGCTGAACTGCAAAAGAGAGAAATAGACGGGCATTGTGGTGGGCGCCTGTAGTCCCAGCTAGTCGGGAGGCTGAGGCAGGAGAATCGGCTAAGCCCAGGAGTTGGAAGTTGCTGTGAGCGGTGACGCCACAGCACTCTACTGAGGGCGATAAAGTGAGACTCTGTCTCTACAAAAAAAAAAAAGAATCACGCTGACAGTTCTATTGGTATTTTAAACACGATTTGCTATGACCTTAACCATCAAGCCACAGCAATTAGCTGGAATGTACATTTTTAGTTTGAATCAGGCTTACTGTGCAGGCCTACGAACCAACCAGAATACTTGGAGAATGTTGTGGTTAATTTAATTTCCTGGTTCACAATCTTTTTTTGTTTCAACTTTATAAAGAAAAACCTTTCCAAAATGTGTTAGTCTGCATTCTTGCCTAATTAAGTAGAGTGCACTGAATGTAATTAAATCCTTTATATTTTTTTTTTGACAGTTCAGAACTTTGCAAAACAAAAGAGTCATCTTTGAAACAATTAGCTCCTACTCTAAGATACAGTGGTGTGTGAGACTAGGATGTGAACCCCATCCTGACAGATACTGTCAGAATTAAACATATTTTAAAATCAAGGCAATGCATACACTTGTTTAGAATCAAATAGATTGAAAAGTTTTTAAAGAAAAACACCTCCTCTCCACTTCACCCCTCATTCCCAATTTTGTTCCCCAGAGGCAGTCACTTTTAATTCTTCTAGCTGTTTTTCTGGTTGTTACTAATGTATTTCTTGGAAATATATTTAATAATATGTTTTAGGTCAGGCACGGTGGCTCCTGTCTATAATCCCAATACTCTGGGAGGCCGAGGCGGGTGGATTGCTTGAGCTCACTCAGGAGTTTGAGACCAGCCTAAGCAAGAGCAAGACCCTGTCTCTACTGAAAAAATAGAAAAACTAGTCAGGTGATGTGGAGGAAACCTGGTAGGCCCAGCTACTTGGGAGGCTGAGGCAAGAGGATCTCTTGAGCCTAAGAGTTTGAGGTTGTTGTGAGCTATGACATCATGGCACTCTACCCAGGGTGACGAGTGAGACTCTGTCTCAAAAAATAAATAAATAAATAAATAGGGAGGCACCTGTGGCTCAAAGGAGGAGGGTGCCAGCTCCAAATGCCAGAGGTGGTGGGTTCAAACCCAGTCCTGGCCAAAAACTGCAATAAATAAATAAATAAATAAATAAAATAAGTGAAATAAATAAATAAATAAATAAATAAATAAATAAATATGTTTCACATAGCTATTTCTGTTTTTTTCTCTTTTTTTGAGACTGTATCTCACTCTGTCATTCTGCATTCTGGGTAGAGTGCTGTGGCATCATCACAGCTCACAATAACCTCAAACTCCTGAGTTTAAGCAATCCACTTACCTCAGACTCCCAAGTAGCTGGGACTACAGGCACCTACCACAACACCCAGCTAGTTTGTCTATTTTTAGTAGAGACGAGGGTCTTACTCTTGCTCAGGCTGGTCTTGACTTCCTGAGCTCAAGTGATCCTCCTGCCTCAGCCTCCCATGAGCCACCTGCACCTGGCTGCTATTTCTGTTTTTAAAGACACATTTAAGTCATTTCTTGATTTCTAAGTTTCTTGTATTTAAAAAAGGGTTTAAGCATAAATGCATGTTCATTTCTATTACAGAAAGTGTTTATATTCTATCACATATAAATATATATTTATTAAAGAACATTTGTACTTTCTATAATATGTAAATATAAAAAAATTATAGAAAATTTGAAAACAGAAAAGTCTAAAGATTAAATTTTTGATGTATGTGTAACTGTTTAAAGTATCTAAAAATATTTATGTACTTTAGGTGGTGCCTATAGTACAGTGGGTTGGGCGCCGGCCACATATGCCAACGCTGGTGGGTTTGAACCCAGCCTGGGTCAGCTAAAACAACGACAGCTGCAACAAAAAAATAGCCAGGTGTTGTGGCAGGCACCTATAGTCCCAGCAACTTGGAAGGCTGAGGCAAGAGAATCGCTTACGCCCAAGAGTTTGAGGTTGCTGTGAGCTGTGACGCCACGGCACTCTATCTAAGGCGACAGCTTGAGATTCTGTCTTTAAAAAAAAAAAAAGTTTATGTACTTTAAAATAGATTAAAATTATCATGACATTCTTTATTATGCATAGCCAAAATACTACTACATATAACAAAAACAATAATCTCCTAATATCACATAAAGCTTACTACATATTCAAATTCACAGATACGTGATTTTCACAAATTAAAGGTTGGTGGCAACTCCTCATTAAGTCCATCTATCAGTGTGATTTTCCCAACAGCGTGTGCTCATCCCATGTCTCTGTGTCACATTTTAGTCATTCTTGAAATATTTCAAACTTTTCGTCATTATTATATCTGCTGTGGTGATTTGGGATGAGGGATCTTTGATATTCCTATTATAATTGTTCTGGGGCACCAGGGGAAACTCAATAGACAGATTTTTTGTGTTCTGACTGCTTCACTCATCAGCTGTCACCTCTGTCTCCCTCTCCTTGGGCCTCCCTATTCCCTGAGACATCACAATATTGAAATTAGGCAATTAATAATCCTGGAATGGCCTCTAAGTGAAGAGTCCATGTCTTTCATTTTAAATCAAAAGCTACAGATCATTAAGCTTGGTGAGGAAGGCATGTAGAGAGCCAAGATAAAACGAAAGTTATGAATGCGAAGGAAAAGTTCTTGAAGGAAATTAAAAATGCCACTCCAGTGAACACATGAATAAGGAAGCAAAACGGCCTCACTGCTGGTATGAAGAAAGTCTGAATTGTCTGAATGGAGATCAGACACCACATTCTCTTAAGCCAAAGAAGGCCCAAACACTCCTCAATTCTTTGAAGGCTGAAAGAGAAGAGGACGCTGCAGAAGCAAACTGTGAAGCTAGCAGAGGTTAGTTCATGGAGATGAAGGAAAGAAGCCATCTCCATAACATCACAGGGCAAGGTAAAGCAGAAGTGCTGATGGAGGAGCTGTAGCAAGTTATTCAGAATTAGTTAAGACCACTGATAATACTGGCTACACTAAATAACCTATTTTCCATGTAGACAAAACAGCCTTCTATCAAAGTACCATTTAGGACTTTGACAGCTAGAGAGGAGAAGTCAATGCCTGGCTTCAAAGCTTCAAGGGACAGGCTCATGCTTGTTAGGGACAAATGCAGCCAATGCCTTTAAGTTGAAGCCAGTCCTCGTTTACCATTCTGAAAAGCCTAGACCCTTTAAGAATTATAACAAATCTTTTCTGCCTGTGCTATATGAATGGAACAACAAAGCCTGGATGGCATCACACCTGTTTACAGCATAGTTTACTGAATATTTTAAGCCTACTCTTGAGACCTACTGCTCAGGAAAAAGATTCCTCTCAAAATATTACTGCTATTTGACAATGTACCTAGTGGCCCAACAGCCCTGATGGAGACGCACAAAATCTTATTATTTAAGAAACATGTTGGCTCGGTGTCCATAGCAGAGTGGTTATGGTGCCAGCCACATACATAGAGGGTGGCGGGTTCGAACACAGCCTGGGCTAACTAAACAACTGCAACAACAACAAAAAATTAGCCGGGTGTTGTGGCAGGCGCCTGTAGTCCCAGCTACTTGGGAGGCTGAGGCAAGAGAATCGCTGAAGCCCAAGATTTTGGGGTTGCTGTGAGCTGTGATGCTACAGCACTCTACCGAGGGTGACAGAATGAAACTTTGTCTCAAAAAAAAATGAAAGAAAGAAATATATTTTGTAAGGCTACAGCTGCCAAAGAGAGTGATTCCACTAATGGATCTGGGCAAAATAAATTGAAAACCTTCTGGAAAAAATTTCGCATTCTAGATGAGATGCCATGAAGAACATCTGTGATTCATGGGCGGAGGTCAAAATATCAACTGAATAGGAATTTGAAAGAAGTTGATTCTAACACTCATGGATGACTCTGAGGGATTTAAGACTTCAGTAGGGGAAGTAACTTCAACTGTGGCAGAAATAGCAAGAGAACTACGATGAGAAGGGGAGCCTGATGATTTGACTGAACTGCTGCAATCTCATGATCAAACTTGAACAGATTCACAAGAGCTGCTTCCTGTGAATGAGCAAAGAAAGTGATTTCTTGAGGTGGGAACTACTCCCAGTGAAGGTACTGTGAATATAGTTCATGACAACAAAGAATTTTGAATATACACAAACTGAGTTGATAAATGGCAGGGCTTATGAGGACTGCTTTCATCGTCAAAAGAAGTTTTATGGTGGGTAAAGTGGTATTAAAAGTATCACATGCTACCGAGAAATCTTTCATGAAAGCAACAGTCAACCAAGGTGGTGAACTTCATTGTTTTCTTATTTTAAGAAACTGCCAAAGCCACCCCAACTTTTATAAACCACCTCCTTGATAGGTAAGCAGCCATCAACAGGAAGGCAAGACCCTCCACCAGCAAAAAGATTATGACTCACTGAAGGCTCAGATGATCACAGCAGTTTTTTGTGCTATTTTTTTTTTTTTTTTTTTTTGCAGTTTTGGCTGGGGCCGGGCTTGAACCTACCACCCCCGGTATATGGGGCCAGCGCCCTACTCCTTGAGCCACAGGTGCCACTTTGTGCTAAAATATTTTTAATTAAGGCATATGCATTGTTTTCTTTAGATATAAGGCTATTGCATACTTAACAGACTATAAAATACACATAACTTTTACAGACACTGAGAAACCAAAAGATTTGAGTGACTTGTTTTATTGCAATATTCGCTTTATTGTGGTCTGGAACCAAACCATCAACATCTCTGAGGCATTGCCTACAGCAAGATTAATTATAAGGGCTAAGGGGCAAATACTAATTCATTTTTATATGATCATGGAGACTGGCATTTAGTAAGGTCAAGAAATATCTGTGGAGTGAGCCAACCATTCAGACCTTGCCAGGCATGGTGGCTTACACCTATAATCCTAGCACTCTGGGAAGCTGAGGCAGATGGATCGCTTGAGCTCAGGAGTTCAAGACCAGCGTGAGCAAGAGGGAGACCCTATGTATTTCCACTAAAATAGAAAAATTAGCTGGGTGTTGTGGTGGGTGCCTGTAGTTTCAGCTACTAGGGAAGCTGAGGCAAGAGGATCTCTTGAGCCCAAGACTTTGAGGTTGCTGTGAGCTATGACGACGCCCTGGCATTCAACCCCAGGGTGATAGAGTGAAACTCTGTCTCAAAATACCAAACCAAACCAATTTTAACCTCATTTCTTTAACTTTCTCTAGTTCTCTATACTTTTGACCCATCCTTTCCTTTTTTGCCTTAACCATCTGCAGTTCTACTTCAACTGAGCTACAGTTAATGTCTAACGCTTTTAAATTTGCACTTGGCAATTTTCTGAAATTCCCATATTTTTTGAGTGGGCAATCTTGGACATTTCTTCCGTACACAATGTGCCTCCTAAACACTTCCAATCTGATAACTCCAATCACTGAATCGGAGAGGTTTGCCAGTTACTGTCTTAGTCATCCCATCGCACCTAGCTCATTTCCTCCCAGAAAGCCAGTAAAATCCACAGCCCGGGGGCTGCAGCAAAAAACTCTACAGGGAATTGCTGCATTTTGTCTGTCTTTGCTACTGCTATGATTGTGATCAAAGCTAACCACATGGGATTTCCTAATGATGGCAAGAAAGAAGAAGAAAGAAGGAAAGAAGGATACAAGTCTAAATGATTTTCTTAAATAAGTTATTCCTTCTTTTAGTCTTTTAAAACTCAAAATGCTTTACACACCATACCATCTAATCTGCGGTGGGGAAGCTTTGGTCTGTGGCCACCCTCTTTGGAGGGATGGCAGCAGTGACTATAAACTGGGCTGTGGATGTGGAGAATGAGCAGGAGTGTGAATATAAACCCCACAGAGAAAGGAATGTAGTTCAGCATTTCATTTTATGTGATAATTCACAAAATTGCCAGAATCATCAGTCAGTGGGCATTTCCATTATTGTTCTCAGCCTAGTCAGTTGCAATAAAAAAAGAATGATTTAAACAGTTAAGGCAGCCAAGGGGGAAATTTTGGCAGGTTCTGATGCTTCATTCTGGCATTTGATTAGAAACTTATTTGAAGGGGGCCTGGAGGGTGGGGGGGATACATGTCTCCTGAAATCTTGTGCTTAAACCTGCACATCTGCGTTTTCACATTGCCAGATATGGGCGTGTTTCTGTGGGTTTGGTTGGATTCCACCTTTCAGAGCTTTCTCTTGAATGTGAATAAAATCGTCTTGCTTTAATGGATATGCACATTTTATGAAGTGCCAGGATTAAATCAACATTGAAACACCGCTGCCACAGAGCACGTTGTATAGACAGCTTAAATACACGGAGTAAAATGCCTTTAACACTGTGAGCTAAAGAGGCCATTGAACTGGATCACTGAGGGCTCCCTTTATTCAACAGCACTGACCTATTTAGAACCATGACTCAGCCAGCCTCCCTTGTGAGTTTCCTTCCCTTTGCAGAAAGAAAGAAGGGAAAAAAGGAAGGAAGGAAGAAAGTAGAGCAAAAAAACAAAAGAGAAAGTTGGATACGGAGTGCTATGGAGAGTCTCTTTTTTTTCTAAATACAGTAGAACCTCCATAGTGGACACCTCCCTACACTGACCACCTCCTTATGGTGACCTAATTTTCATAGCCTGGACATGCACCCTATGTTCACACCAGCACAGTAGGCCTAGTTCCTTATGTTGATCACCTCTGTATGTTGACCAGTTTGTTACAGTCCCTTGAGTGGTCAACTTACAGAGGTTCTACTGTATCTTAACTCCCTTGTGTTCAGAAATCTCTAGAAGTTACATAGTACAATAGGGGCCTCCTTGTATCTCTACTTCTCAATGTGGTAAGATTATGCAGGTGAGCTCTTTACCCACGTTTATAAAGTTTTATAATAAACAAATTTAGTTGAAAATCTCCTTTCTAGCCTTCCCTTCTTCATTCAACTCAGTCTCTGTTCCTTTCAATATGGAGTTTCCTTCTCTTCCCCCTCTACTTTGCTCAGTGAGCCAGCTCTCCTCACCTGGCTCCCGTGGCCTCCCCTCCCACCTTTGAGGCATTCCCAACCTCCTGCCTGGTTCTTCTCCCTAAAACACAGCTCAGGGATGTCACTGCTGCTGGAACACTTCCATGGCTCCTGTTTGCTTTTCTGAGCAAGTTCAACTCCTCATTGAGACTTTGAACGTACTCTATAGACCAAACCCAACGTACATTTTCAGTTTTTTCCTTACTGTTTCTTTGTCTTTGACTGATTTCTTTTGGTCACTCCTAGCCAGCCATCCTATTCTGTCCCCATTCACCCCCATTCCATGAATCGCTTTCTCTCTCTTTCTGGTTAGTCCCTGCCTTGTCCTTCAGGTTCCAAGGAAGTGCTTACCTTCCTCTCTCCAACACTACTGCAGTCTGACAGACTTTCCTTCTTTGGATTTCCTTAAGCCCAAGGAGAACGTCACGTGTGAAAACACCCCTGGAGCAATTCTCAGGGTGCCCAGGCATTAAAGAAGAGAAGGTGTGCACCTGTTCTTGGCAGAGCAACATCATGGTGATAAACGCAACTTAAATGTAAACTTATTGATTGGCAAATCCTATAATGACTGCATGAGAAGGGAGAAGTCAAATGGTGACCTGGAATAGCCCTTCCATCCAGTGCAAGTATTGATCACAGTTTCAGGCTTTCCCCTACAACCATTAATAAAATAGATACCCACTAATTGTTGGGGCCTTTTCCCTTAACATTTTTTCTAGGGTATAGGCTCATACCTATAGTCTTGGCACTTATGGGAGGCTGATGCGAGAGGATTGTTTGAGGCCAGGAGTTCGAGACCAGCCTGGGTAACATAGTGAGATGCCATCCCTACTAAAAATAGAAAGATTAGGCTCAGTGGATAGGGCGCTGGCCACATACACCGTCTAGTGTATATTCTGCATGATGGAAAGACTCCAGAGGGCCTCCGATATTTATTTTTATTATTTTATTTTATTTTAATTTTTTTGAGACAGAGTCTCAGTCACTGTGGGGTTGTGTGTCACGGTGTCATAGTTCACAGCAACCTCAAACTCTTAGCCTCAAGTGATACTCTTGCCTCAGCCTCCTGAGTAGCTGGAGGTGCCTGCCATGAAGCCCAGCTAATTTTTCTATTTTTAGTAGAGATAGGGGGTCTCACTCTTGCTCAGGCTGGTCTCGAACTCCTGAGTTCAAGGGACCCTCCCGCCTCGGGTTCCCAGAGTGCTGGGATTATAGGCATGAGCCACTGTGCCCTGCCATTCAGGCTGGTCTTGAACTTCTGAGCTCAAGCAATCTTGAGCTCAAGCAATCTTGAGCTCAAGCAGTTCACCCACCTTGGCCTCTCAGAGTACTAGGATTACAGGTGTGAGCTATTTCACCCAGCCTGCTGGTTGGCTTTCTAGATGTCCTACCCGAACTTCCAAGATCTCTACTTTCCCTGGGCGTCTTTGTTGTAATTATAGGAGGGGACAGTGAGGCACAGAGCTGTCACCCCTTTTGTTCACCTCACCCCCAGTGAGAAGCCATCCTTTCCTCAACCTCCTCTCTAGCTCTTAAAGAAGGAATATCCAGTGTTAATCTAGAGGAAAAGTGCTCTAAAATAAAATGGGGCCAGGTACATTGGCTCACATCTATAATCCTGGCACTTATGGGAGGCTGAGGCGAGAGGATTGTTTGAGGCCAGGAGTTTGAGAACAGCCTGGGTAACACAGTGAGATGCCGCCCCTACTAAAAATAGAAAGATTAGGCTCAGTGGATAGGGCGCCAGCCACATACATTGGGGCTGGCAGGTGTGAACCCAGCTCGGCCTGCTAAACGACAATTACAACAAAAAAATAGCTGAGCGTTGTGGTGGGCACCTGTAGTCCCACGTACTTGGGAGGCTGAGGCAAGAGAATTGCTTAAGCCTAGGAGTTTGAGGTTGCTGTGAGCTGTGATGCCACGGCACTCTTCTCAGGGCAACAACAGCTTGAGACTCTGACCGCCCCGCCCCCCAAAACAAGATGATTTTGTTAAGAAGAAGACAAGAACCACAATACTATGTGCAACTTTTTTTTTTCTTTTTTTTAAAGCCAGAGTCTTACTATGTCATCCTTGGTACAATGCCATGGTGTCACAGCTCACAGCAACCTCAAACCCTTGGGCTTAAGCGATTCTCTTGCCTCAGCATCCCAATTAGCTGGGACTACATTCACCAGCCACAACGCCTGGCTGTATTTTTGTTGTAGTTGCCATTGTTGTTTGGCAGGGCCGGGCTGTGTTTGAACCCACCAGCCCATGTGTATGTGGCTGGTGCCCTAGTGGCTGAGCTATAAATGCTGAGCCTCTATGTGCAATTTTTTTCTTGGCATTTAGTTGGGAATCTTAGGGTTGATATACACTATAGCAAAAGCCCAGAGTAAGACATTTCTTTTACAAGGCAATGCCTTACAGCAAAGTGCTGTGATGACTTATCTTTTAAAGACTACTCCAGAGTTGTTAAAAGTTATGAATTTCTGGAAATTGCTTTGACTATTTGAGCTTTCTGGGATGTTATTTTGTGCACTGAAGTAGTTACATCAAATGACGGCTTAATGAGACATGAACATCAACAGGTAAACTCTAATTTTTTTTTTTTTTTTGAGATATTGCCTCAAACGGTCACTCTGGATAGAGTGCTGTGGCATCACAGCTCACAGCAACCTCCAACTCCTGGGCTCAAGCGAGTCTCCTGCCTCCGCCTCCCAAGTAGCTGGGACTACAGGCGCCCGCCACAACACCCGGCCATTTTTTAGTTGCAGCCGTCATTGTTGTTTGGCGGGCCCGGGCTGGATTCGAACCCATCAGCTCAGGTGTATGCAGCTGACGCCTTAGCCTGTTGAGCCACAGGCACCGAGCCTAAACTCTAATTTTTATGGAACATGATTTATTGCTAGAAAGCAATTAACACATGGATCCTACTATCCTGTCTTCAGAGTAAAGGGAAATAATCTGCTTTGTAGTCAGAGTCCTGTGTCTCTGCAGTTTTCCTAATGTTATGACACATATTATCATTAAAAGGAGCTGATTCCTTTCCCCTGCCCAGGCATTGCGTAACAATAACAACTATGAGCATGAGAAATTAAGCTTTTGTAACGGACTGATCCATTTTACTTAGAAAGCTGAAGCTGTTCGGGGACAACAAATACAAGATAGGTCAGCCTGGCTGAACCAAAACAGAGTCTGGGCTGCTTTTATTCACAGCAAACTTGCCTTTCAGGTCACATTCCACAAAGATCACCTGCTTTAGAAAACCATCTTTCCTTCCAATTCATGTATTTATGTCAGAATACCAAATCCCAGTCTTTTTTTCTTTTTTTGAGACCAAGTCTTGCTCTGTTGCCTGGCCCAGCTCACAGCAACCTCCAACTCCTGGGTTCAAGTGATCCTCCTGCCCCAGACTCTCCAGTAGCTAGAACTATAGGCATCTTCTACAACCACTGGCTGATTTTTTCTGTTTTCAGTATAGATGGGGTCTCTTTCTCTTACTTGGGCTGGTCTTGAACTCCTGAGCTTAGGGATCCTCCCGCCTCGGCCTCCAGAGTGCTAGGATGACACACGTGAGCCACCTTGCCTGGCCCCAAACCGTCTTTTCACGTAATTAAGCATTTGCAGATTGAAACTCCAGGTTAAACTTGGAAGTGTTCTTCCTATAACCTAATAGTTTAAATTCTTTTTAATGAGGAAAAAGGAAGAAAGGCAAAAGGCTGAAAAACATGCTCTTCAAGAAGTCCTATTTTTTTTCCTCCCCCAATTTTGTGCATTTCAACAAAATGTACAAAAATCTTTAAATGTTGTACCAAAGTGCCTAGGTGCTAAGGCGTAGACAAGAGAAGAAAAACAGACAAAGAAAGAAAAAGGGTTCCTTTTCAGAAGGTGCCTGAAAGGGTGAGTAGAAAAGAATCAGAAGGAGGAGGGCCAAGGGCTTTTGTTGTCAGAAATCAGCTTGGAAGGGAAAGATGTGGTCTGCACCCTGTGTTGGAAGCATTCTAAAGAGTGTTTCAGAAAGGAGGCATCATTAAAAGAATTCACACAGCTATGTGCGTGAATTAGCAAACCCGGGAGAGCGTCTGAAATGTCTTGGGAGTGCTGACCTGAAATGAAGGTCACCCCCGCACATTGATGCAGGACCCAGCAGTTACATTAACAAACCTTTCCAGCCAGCGTCGAAAGAACATCTCCTCCGATTATCTGCATCTCGTCCATGGATTGGTCATTCTACAAAAAACAAAAACAAAAACAAAAAACGGTATTTTACTGCACAAGAAAATCTTTAAAGCACGGTTCCCCATCCGCCCTGTTAGTGGCTGGATTGCGCCTTACAAATATAGCACTAATAGCTGGTGCAGATTCATGGTTGCCCATGGTTACCAAGAGCCACTCTCCTGTGACTGTGCTGGAGACAAAGCCTTCTAATGGCAGGCCCAGAGAGACGAAGCATGCAGGGGGGATGGAAGGCTGAAGAGGGGATGAACAAACCTAATTTTGAAGCAAAATGCTTAAGAAGATGCTTGAACGTACTTTGATGCAGACAGAATCGGAGAGGACAGTCACACTCCTGCACTTTGCTAGGGTGGAGGGGAAATAGGGGTTAAAAGGAATCCCAGGAGTGGGCCGACCATCTACGAGCTTTGCCACCCAGCCCTCGCCGCAGGCCTACAGCGAAGAACAGCCAGATTCTGGGCCCCTGAGAAGCTGGAGGCCTCCTCTTCTCCCAACCTTTGGAGGTCCACCCCCTTAGTGGATGTCAAGGGCCATTCTAACAGGCCACAGACCGCCAGCACCTAGACCTTTTGATGTAATTGGTGGAAGTCCGAGGGAACTTTTACAGTTCCAGGAATATGAGATCCACAATAATGCTTAGCAGGCTTTTCATTTTAAAAAAAAATGTATTTTTGAGGTTCTGTTGCCCTGGGTAAAGTGCTGTGGCATCATCATAGCTCACAGCAACCTCAGACTTTGGGCTTCAGCGAAACTCTTGCCTCAGGTTCCCAGGCAACTGGAATTACAGGCATGCACCACTATGCCCAGCTAGTTTTTCTGTTTTCAGTAGAGATGGGGGTCTCACTTTGCTCAGGCTGGTCTCGAACTCTTGGGCTCAAGGGATCCTCCTGATTTGGCTTCTCAAAGTGCTCAGATTACAGACGCACATTAGTTATTTGGTCATAAAATTGATCATTTGGGATGGGAAAAAACAGCCACACCACCAATACGACAGTTTTGCCAATGAAGCACCTTTCTCTTCTTACCTTCCTGGTCAAAGGGGGGGACAAAAGGACCTTGAAATGTTTTTACTTCCACTTGGTATAGAATTTTCTCCTTACTGCAGAGGGAATACATTAAGGCAAAGAGAGGCTTCCTAGGAGCCCTTCTTGGAAGTTTCCCACTAAATTAGATGAAGCCAGTTATTTTCTTCTTATGGGCTCTGACCTCCAAGGGAGAAAAATCAAAGGATATGCAGAATTCACTGATGTTTTTATACAGCACATATAATCATACATTCATGAGCAGTCAGGACAGTCATTAAGAACTTGTCAGAAATGTCAGCAAGTAACATTTACTTGTCACTTCTGGTGGTGCTCAGATAGAGGAGTTCACATGGGAAGAATTTCTGCATATTAGACTCAAGTATGTTGTTCATAGCAGTAGGAAAAATAAAAATTTCTGTACCCCCAAGGGACTAGATAATGCAGAATTGGATACAACTACTAAACCACAAAGTTTAATGTAACCAATGAGATTTGTACTCTGCAAGGTCAGAGTAAATTTCACAATAATTCTACTATTATCATTTCTATTATATTGATGAAAAAAATACAAAACATTGGATAGCTAAATAATGTGCTCAAAGTCACATAGTTACTATGTTGCCAAACAAGCAAGTGTTATTTAAGAAGGCTTCACTTAGTCCAACTCTATAAACGTGTACTTTGGTTTTATTTTTAATTGACAAATAATTATACACATTTATGGATAAGATGTGATTGGTATGTGTATACATTGTGGAATGAATGAATAGGGCTAATGAGCCTATCTGTCACCTCAGATATTTGTCATTTCTTTGTGGTCAGAAAATTTAAAATCCCCTCTTTTAGCTATGTTGAAATATACAATGTACCTTTTTTTTTGAGACAGAGTCTCACTTTGTCCCCCTCAGTAGAGTGCTGTGCTGTCATAGCTCACAGCAACCTCAAACTCTTGGGCTCAAGCGATTCTCTTGCCTTAGCCTCCCAAGTAGCTGGGACTACAGGCGTGTGCCACCATGTCAGGCTAGTTTTTCTATTTTTAGAAGATGACCCACCCACCTTGGCCTCCCAGAGTGCTAGGATTATAGGTGTGAGCCACCTCACCCGGCCTTGGGATTAAATATTTTAATATGCATTAAGTACTTGGAGAAATGCCCAGCATGTTCTAATAAATAGCACAGAAAGTATGCCCTATCTCTTAGCATCCACCATTAGCCTTAAGAAATAAGGCATGTTTGGTTGAGTTTGCGAACAGCAGCTTTGTGATTTATTCATTGTTCGGTTCATGGCATACAAACTGCGTGCTCTGCGGTTGGCCTCTATTGAGGCTGCCTGCCTCCCATGGGGCACGTGGTTAAGAAGGACTAATGTCCTTCCTGTGCCACTCTGTACTGTAGCACTCATCTGTGTTGTGTCCTTTGGGGTTTCTCAGTGACCCGTAGTTCCCATGTGCCAATGCCTGATGCTTTAATGTGGGCCATATATATGGTGGGCATAATTTCCATCATCGCACTTTGCGGTTTTCATCCTTTGTCTCAATAGACAGAAGCCACAAGGAGATCATGCTCTGACCCACTTTGTACTTATTGGCTCTCCTTGGACCCATGTTGGCAATTCTACAGAGCCACGTGTAGTCAGTAGGGCATGGAGTTAATCTAGAAACTCCTTTACAAAGGAGACCTGTGGTTTTTCTAGGCCCAGCTGCATTTTCACTTTTAGAATCAGGAAATCCATACCCCAACTCCTTTCTATAAATCCAACATTTTAGTTTAGGGGGATTTATCTATTTATTTTATGGTGACAGGGTCTCACTCTTGCCCAGGCTAGAATGCAGTGGCTCACTGTTGCCTCAAACTCCTATATTCAAACAATCTTCCTAATTCAGCCTCCTAAGTAGTTGGGACAGGTGTAAGCTACCATACTAGGCTAATATTTTTGTAGGGTCTTGCTATGCTGCCCAGGCTGGTCTCAAATTCTCAGCCTTAAGCAATCCTCCTGCCTCAGCCTTTCAAAATGGTGGGATTAGAGGTAAGCCAACATCTTGGTAGTTTATGGGAACCTAAAATAGATTTATACTACTTGTAAATAAAAGAACCTTAACTAAGATACTCCAATTCACAGGAAAAGTCTGTATGTATGAATTTTTATAAGTATTATTAGTTACAAATTTCTTGTGACCCATCTCAGCACTGCTGATAAATCCCTGTGCTGCCAGAGGCCCCAGGAACACTAGGCACAAACCATGCTGCTTGGTCCTCTGGGTCTTAGCTCAGGGTTGCTCACACCCCGTCTCTCCATCTTTCTTCAACACTCAGGTGGGGTGTCATCTCTTCTAGGAAGCTTCCCTGGAATCATTCTGCATGGGTGTCCCAATAACGACCCATGTATATCTGGATGTCAACAAACCATGTCCAAATGAAATTTTCTGTGAATGTGGCAATCGCCAATGGAATGAAAATTCTTCCAGAACAGCAGCTGATTTTCATGCTAATTGTACGTCCAGTGGCTGGCACATGGTGGCATTCAGTGTTGAGCCAGACTGAAGCCTCTGAGCATGCATGTGAGTTACACAGGATGGATATAAAGTTCGTGTGCAATTTACTTTGTTAAATGATTTTAAACTGCATACAAACTTTATGTCCACTCTGTATTTTTAAGACTTCTCTCCCTCTTTAGATACTAAACGCTGGCAAGAGGCATTTCTGTTATGTTTGAGTGAGTGACTCCCACCAAAACCATATTTCTTTATTTATTCTTACTACCATTATTTTATTATCTGAGTTCCTTAATAGCCTCCTCAATATTTTTTTTTTCCTTTTTTAGAGATAAGAGTTTCACTGTGTTGCCCAGGCTGATCTTGGACTCCTGGGTTTAAGCAGTCCTCCTGCTTCAGTTTCCCAAGTAGCTGGGACTATAGGCACATGCCACAGCATCTGGCATCCTCAATATTTTAAAAAACTTAAATGCAAAAAAAAAAAAAAAGAAAGAAAAAGAAAAAAGAAAAAAAACCCAACTTAAATGCAAAAAGCAGTATAAATTCTGATCATTAAAAATATGAATATTGACATTTATTTATTTATTTTATTATTATTATTTTTTGGAGACAGAGTTTCACTATGTTGCCTGGTAGAGTGCTGTGACATCCCCGCTCACAGCAACCTCAAACTCTTGGGCTTAAAGCGATTCTCTTGCTTCAGCCTCCCAAGTAGCTGGGACTACAGGTGCCTGCCACAATGCCCGTTTTTTTTTTTTTTTTTTTTTGGTTGTAGTTGTCTTTGTTGTTTGGCTGGCCCAGGCTGGGTTGGAACCTGCCAGCCCCAGTGTATGTAGCTGGTGCCCTAGCTGCTGAGCTACAGGTGCCGAGCCAATATTGACATTTTAATATCAGTTGTTCATTTTACAATTTAGTAAAGCATACATTTTTAAAGCCAGCCTAGCCATTTTAGCCAGAAATAAAACATATACATATGTCAGTATGTACGATTTAATTCATTTGAAGGCACATATTCATTCTGCATTTCCTGAGTTTGGTGTGCCTAACTTTGCAAGCATGATGTGACTTTTTCTTTGAAGACAAAAACAGCTTTCTGTTTAATGACAGTGATTTATTACTCTATTGTGAATGGTATTCTACTCCACCCAGTTTGCAAGAGGGGTTCTGGTTAGAAGGCGCTTTTCTTTATGAGAAATAAAGGGATGTTGGGTCAGAAGAAGGGACCACAATATGTGAAGAAGCTATAGGCTAGTGAAGAATAATTAAGGGTCACCAAGAGAAAGCAAGAGGGGACAGGAGAACAGAATGGATCCTTACTTCAATTTAATTACAGAAGACCCCAGGAAAGAGGAAATTCAGTTTAAAAATGGAAACAGCCTCTCTGCTTTATATGAACTTTGTCTGAAACCTTAAAGCAGGACTTCCTTCTGGGTTGAACCATGGTATGGACTTCTTGTTTTGGTTTAACTTATGTTTTTTTTTTTTTTGAGACAGAGCCTCAAGCTGTCACCCTGGATAGAGTGCCATGGCATCACAGCTCACAGCAACCTCCAATTCCTGGGCTCAAGTGAGTCTCCTGCCTCCGCCTCCCAAG
>CAUYRH010155421.1:0-10225 GCA_963574655.1 Perodicticus potto | reverse complement strand
TCTTTTTTTTTTTTTGAGACAGAGCCTCAGGCTGTCACCCTGGATAGAGTGCTGTGGCATCACAGCTCACAGCAACCTCCAATTCCTGGGCTCAAGTGAGTCTCCTGCCTCCGCCTCCCAAGTAGCTGGGACTACAGGCACCTGCCACAACGCCTAGCCATTTTTTGGTTGCAGCCATCATTGTTGTTTGGTGGGCCAGGGTTGGATTCGAACCTGCCAGCTCAGGTGTACATGGCTGGCGCCTTAGCCGGTTGAGCCACAGTCGCCTAGCCGGCATTTTCTTTTCCAATGTAAACTAACCCAAGAGGAGGTAAGCTGGAAGTCTTGCAAACCACTAGGATTACTTGGCACTTGACATATTCAAAAGGTCTTTCCTTTCTGAGAATGTAGCATGCGAGACACTTTGATTCCCAACAAGTCTAACTCCAGCCCTCTCAAAGCTGCCTCTCAGTGCCCAACTCTCTGGAGCTAGAAAACCTTAACCATATTTATGTACCTGAGGAAAAAATGGATTTCACTGAAACTATTCAAACATTCAGGGAGTATATTCCCTGCCAGGAATAGTATAACCTATTGAACTGGAGAGTGAGACTTCATGGTTAGAGCTGGCTTGGACCACTCAGCTTTTGTTCAGCCTGTGGTTCTACCATGTGCCAGGTGCTGAGGAAGCCACCTGAGAACAATGGTGGACAGCTAGGAGGAGAGACAGCAGGTAACTAGACCGTTTCTCACCTGTATCACAGGTAAACCTGACGTCTGGGGGCAGTGCTAGCAGTGGTGAACCTCTTCTCTACCTGTATTCGAGGTAAATCTAGGATTTGGGGGACCTACTTATGGTGGTGATGACTGTCACAGGCTGAGACCATTGAAGGGGTAGGGCTTCTCAAAGAGAAACACCTGATCTGAATCCAAAGGGGGATGTGAAGAAGGTGCTGGGCAGGGGGAGAGAGAACTTTTCTGAGGGAGAAGGCAGTGTGTTTTCAGAACAGGAGATGTGACAGAGAGAATATTGCATGTGGGGGTTCACCTTCCATGTAGCAGGGTTGGTGAGTGTGGGCTCAGGGATTGCCGGGGAGCATGAAAGGGAAATGGAGGCTGGGAAGCCTTCACTGTCATGGGAAGGTGTTTGAACATTTTCCTGAAGTCATGAAAGGGTCCTTAAGGACGGTTAAATGGAAAGAACACGTGACCATGTATGTTACTTTAGGATCTTACTTCCAGCTTCCATGGAATCGTCGATTGTAAGAGAGCAAGACTGGGCTCAGAAGCTACAGGCAGGATGGTGGCTCTCAGCCTGGCTGCTCCTGGAATCACCGAGGGAGCTGTAAAGAGTATGGATGCCTCTGTTCCACCCACAGAGATGCATATAATTTGTCTAGGATACAGTCTGGGCTTTGGAATTTTGAAAGCTTCTCAGGAGAGCCTCATATGCAGCCAAGTCTGAGAACCCCTGATTTAAGAGAGACAGAAATGGAGATACTGAAGGACCCTTGGACCCTGCATGTGTAGGCAGGACCATGCTCTGGTGCTTCTTGAAAAAAAAAGGTTTTTTTCTTCTAGAAGTAGTTAGGAGATCAATAGGTGGGGTCTTACGTAACTGTACAAGGCCTGAGTCTTTTCTTGATGGGAAGTAGCAAAATGTCAAGGATGAATTGATCAGTGACAACTGGGATAGGTGAGGTGGGCAGAGAATGACATAATGTACTTAGAACATAAGTTATTTCTGAATTGGCATACAGATATAACTACTCAACACCCGGTCCCCACAGACCATTTTGTCTAAATTGGGCTTTGATTTTTCTTCCTTAAATTGATTGGGATTGAACAGAAATACTCTAAATAAACCACATAGCAAGTTTTATATTTAGCCTGCCAAACTATGGCTGATTCATGAACAATCAAAACAATGACTATCACCAAAAGCAGCTTTTATTTGAAACTTCAAAAAGGATTTATTCCGTTTCTTTCTTTTGTTTTTCCCTGCATTGTTTTCCTAAGTGAGTACAATGTGGAGTGTGACACTTTCCACATTTCCCCTTTCTGTTAGCCCTTCTAAGAATTGCTCAGCCTAAGAACACCGGGAACATTCGGGGCACATCCGAATACCATGGAGTTAACCCCTCTGTGCACAAAAGGGCTCCCTGGCTTCACAGCTGGGGCTTTGCTGGGAGCTGTGGTCTTTCAAAAACTCATCATGCTGGCTGAGATGATGTGACTTAAGGGTTAAATACAGTTTGCAATTTAAAAGAAAAAGGGCTTAATCTGTTAAAATAGGCTCCTGAAGAACATATGAGGCTAAAATGGTTTGCAACATTGGAGAAGGTGGGAATACAACCTCCGAGGCCCTCAACAACTCAGATTTGGGCCTGAAATCAGAAGAAAGACTCTACTGGGGATTCTATGACTCTCGTCAACGTATAAGCCTTCCTGTTGAAATCCCTGACAACATGTTATTATCTTACAATAAAACCTGTCCCCAACCCCCCTAGTTCTCCTGCCTCCTCTAGTTTCTAAGAAGGTGTCAAACAGTTAACTGTGGGGGGATGGAGTGTTAAAAAGTAGATTTTAAAAGTTCCCGGTGACTTGACTCTTTCGGGGGGCCGAGATCACACTCTCTCATTTTATTTCATTTTACTTTTTCATTTTCACTGGAGTTGAATTAACAACAACAAGAGAATGCCTCCAGGTTTACAGTTGTATGGCTTATTGTGTATATATCCTATAAAACTGAAAACCATATGGAGAATTCTGCTTTCTTGGCTTTTTGTGTGTGTGTACCAGGAAGTAGTAAAATGTTTTGAGATGCTATTAAGTCCTTAAGTTACAAAATCAAGATTCCACCTTAAAAAATTTTCCATACTGTACATCGCTGCACAGCCTGGGGCGCTGACTGCTTGCCAAATATCTATCAGAGAGTGATTTATGATATATGATACGGTCCCCAGCCCGAGTGGAGACTGTGTAGTTGAAACACGAGAAAGGGGAGGCCTTGCTTTCTTGAAACCACGATGACTGGTTTCTGTTTGGTTTTTCCAAGAGGACATACAGTACAAAACGTGCCACATTCTCCAACACCCAAACTTATATAAGAAATGGAGCACGATTCGGCTAAAAACACTTGATTTCTCCTTGCCGTTCGTTAACCCATGACAGAGGGGCTGTTTGCTGTTTCCTCCCCATCCCCACCGCCCCTTTGCATCACATCGACTGAGCTCTGAAATAGAATCAAACGGCTCTGTTCTGGCAATTAAAATATTTTAAAATGAAATCTCAGCTCCATGTTTTAAATGTTTCATGTGCTTCCGTTCTACTGTGACTAAGAATGTATTGTGATTTCTGGTGTTTTCTGTTCTGCAAATGTTTCCTTGCAGCTGCGAAGGAGTACATCTCCCATATGGCTTTTAGGACAGTCGGCAGCACGCTCAGATAAAGCAATATGGACCGAAAAAGGAAAAGTAGAAAAAAAAATGCAACCATTTTTCCTTCGTATCAAAACCTCTGTGGCTTGTAACTTGGCATTCTCAGTTATTGCTGTCCAAAGGACGGTGTGATTATTTGCCTTTCAAAAATACTACTAGTGGTGATATTGCTACAGGTTGTTTGAATAGTCCATTGGTGAATGCTAAGCGATTTTATTGCCGCAAACGTTTGCTTTTTTCCTACGTAGAAAAGAAGCTATGCTCTGCGAAGAAAATTCACTTAGTACAGAGCAGTACATTAAAGACAATGCACAATGACCCAACTGGTTTTCCAAGGTACCTTATTTCATTTTTTTCAATGCCATTACCTATTCTTTTGAAAATGTGATTTCTAATTTATAATATCACCATATACTTGTTTCCTAATCATAAGACCTTTAGAGTATTTATATGTTTTTTGAGACAGAGTCTTACTTTGTTGCCTTCGGTAGAGTGATGTGGCCTCACAGCTCATAGGAACCTCAAACTCTTGGGCTTAAGCTATTCTCTCGCCTCAGCCTCCCGAGTAGCTGGGACTACAGGCGCCCACCACCATGCCTGGCTATTTTGTTGTTGTTGTTGTTGTTGTCATTGTTGTTTAGCAGGCCCGGACCGGGCTGGGCTCAAACCTGCCAGCCTCGGTGTATGTGACCAGCATCCTAACCACTGAGCTATGGGCACCGAGCCAAGTATTTATATTTTTAATGGAAATAGTATGACCAGCAATGTGATAACTCTGCATATGGATCTTTGACCCCCTTTCTGTTTATTTCGTTTGGATAGATATTCCATAACTGGCATTGTTAGCTGAAAAAATATGAACCTATTTTGATAATCTTGTTACATATTTCGTATTGGTTTAGAAAGTCTATGCTGTCTGTTACGGTCACCACTATATATATTTCTTTACTCTGGTAGTTGGCAGTTTCTTAAATCTTTGCTAATTCAATACATATAAAATTTAAAAATTAGCTTTAACCAGTATCATCTTAATTATTAAAACAAAATATTTTTCCTTAGTATGTGTTTCATTAAATCCTGAACTTTCACTGGCCTGGTTTAATAAGCTTTCCCCAAACTCAAGTTCTGTATAACAGAAATTTCTTTTGAGAACTCGTGTATGAACATTTCCTTGTAATTATGTAGGAATTAGTTTTCTATTAGGGCAGCTGAGTCCAGAATGGGAATCTGATCAGAACCTGAAAAGATGGTTTTAAAACTGGGGGTGTCTTAAACTCAGATGTCAGTGGCCCTCAGGATCTAGCCAGTGTTTCTAGGCCAAGCTGGTTTTCTGCAAGGACAGTGAAAGTCCAGCGTTCCTGGTAGCCGTCCCTGACAGGTGTGTGTTGACCCAGATATAATGGGGTCTACTGATTTTTTTCTTGATTAAGCACACCCTATTTCCCAGATGTTTCTTGAAATTAGGATGATTCTGATAAGGCATTTTTTGATCATGTTTATCTGGTTTATCTCAAAATTATTCTCACAAATGGCCTCCATGACTTGTTTTCATGTGCCAAGGTTATTGCTAGTTTGTCCTAATACTTCGTTGAGAGGGTAAAAAGATGGGGTAAAAGCCAGTCCTACAAATGCCTCTCAAATTTCCCCCAGTTTTCTATTTTCCAAGTTATGATTTAGTGAGCACCTATTACATGCCAAGTACGTTTCACACTTGGTCTCATTTAAAGTTCATTATAATCCAACAGAGTTTGGATAGTGATGCATTGTCACAGGTAAAAATAACCTCTGTGAGGTCAGGTCATTTGCCCAGGGGCGTAGAGATTATAAACAATATTTGATAAATATGCAGAGGTTCAAAGTTCCCATTTAGTAATTACACAGAGACTGTAGGAATAGACATATCAAGAACTCTCTGGGTAACTGTCGAGTGACTAAAAAGACAACTGAGGATCTTTTAATTATTTACATGCAGCAAAACTCTTTTACCTACTCCCTGAAGAACACATATCACAGTGTTCCAAAGTTATTTTTCAAACTTTTTGCTTTAGATTAATCATTAGTGAGAGACGCCCACATTTCTCAGATCATGTGCAAACCCTGAAAGAATTGCAGAAATTTACCCAGTGACCTCAGACTATTTGATTTATCCTACAGCATTGGTCGAGCACCTTGCATTTCTATGCATATGTCTTGCAAATTCTTTTGCTTTATGGCTTAATAGCAAGGCATTTACCCCCTGAGCCGACCAGTCCAGGTGTGCCCATAAAAACCAGGGTTGATCATTTATGAAAGCCGACCATGGAATATGCCAAAGGTGCTTTGAGGACATGCTTTCAGTATCCACTCTTAGAAACCTGTACTTCAACTTCTCTAGGGCTTGCAATATTAAAGATCAGGCTTCCTAGCCTCTTCAGCCTCTGCAAGTTCGGATAACTTGTTGCTATTTTTGAATATAAATGGACCTTATTAGGCATTAAAAGAACTTCCCAAAGGTTTTTTTCTCCTTTCCCATTTTGGTGTTTGGATTGTCAGAGGAAGTCTTGAGCTTTGAGACTTGGCAAGGCAATGCCTTCAAACAAACATCCTGTGGACAAAATTGTTAGGCCCAGCACTCGGTGTTCCAGGATGATTGACAGGAAGCAGCGTGTGCTGTGAGGAGGGAGGATGGACTCGCTCTGAGCAGGGCGGCTTCCAGTTCCCCCACACAATAGCCAGGCTCCCAGGGAGCCTCACACCTTCTTTCTCCCATCTGCTGGAGGAGAAGCTTAAATGCTGGATCATGGTGGGAGTCAGAGAGATTGTGGGCTGGCAGGGAGGTGTAAGGAACTCTGGTACTCAACCCAGCAATTACAAACAACTTTTTGGGATAGAAACTTGTAGATATGCAGATATCTGGGATGGATCTTGGATCGGATGGGGCCAAAAAGGAGTCATCCGAAGAAATCGTGACCAAATCGGTCACTCTGGGGACCAGGGCTGGACGAGGTGAGCAGAAGTGAGGAGAGATCTGAAAGAGGAAGTGAAATGAAACTCACAAGTAATAGAAGATAGACATTTAAAAATTCCAGCTATGTGCCAGGATTTTGCATATGTTTATGCATTTGGTCCTAGTGCAGGTTTTGGAGGCAGGTATTACGTTACTGCTCCTGGATGGTTAAAGTGAGGTGCAGAGAGGTTAAATGAAGTTGTCCAGTGTGACAAAGTTAGACCCTGGCACAACTGCTATTTGAATTCCATTCAATCTTTCGGTCCCCCAAACCCATCCATTTTATTCTATCACACTTTTCCCTAAACTTGTCCCATGTTCTTTCTCTGCTTCAGTACTGGTGGGGAAAATAAGCAGAAGAGACCTTATCTCTCTAGCTTAATCTACAACTTTTAATTTGTATCTTTCACTCCTGTCTTCCCAACCTCTCACTGCTGTCTGACTAATCAGGTATTTCATATCTCCAGGTCTTTACCACGTTACTTCTTGCTCTGTAACAACTTTTTCTTCACCCTAATACAATTTACTGCTCACACTTTGAAGTACAGTTCAAATGCCAATTTCATCAAAGGGCTTGTGTATCTCACTGTCTCTCGCTCTTCCAAGTAGGACCAGTACTTTCTTAACACTAGTCTTACAGTAATTTGTATCTTCTTCTGTTATAATTACCACATTATTTGGAATCCGAGTATCCCTAATTATGGTTGTTACTGAACCATAAGTAACAACAACAAAAATTTAAACACATTAAAATTCAGACCTATCTTTTGAATGACTTGGTAGTACTCCATTTAGATAACTACTAGGCTTCAATACTAATATTCATAGAGAGAGAGCTGTTTCTCCCTTCATCTCAAGACTCCCTAATAAGTTCCTTACCAGATTTTATGAATTAATGTAAAAAGAAAGAGCGAGCAGGGACATTGGGGGAGCCAGAGGGGAGCACTCCTTGGACAATTCCCTTCCCTCCCTCCCTTCCTTCCTTCTTTCTTTCTTTGCATAAATAGTTCCTGAGTATCACTTATGAGTTTGATGCCAGCATAGTTACTGGGGATATAACAGTGAGAAGAATCTGTACACTTTTCTGCCCGTAGGCAGCTAGAGTTCATCGAGGAAGGCAAAAGTTAACAAATACAACACAAAAAGCATACAACTGTGAGCTATATGGTGACATAAAAAAGCCAAGGGACTACATAAACACAATTCAGACGGACCTGACCTAGTCAGAGCAACAGGAGAGTAGTGTTTGACATTCTAAAGTGAGCTTTCCAGGAAAGGAGTTAAATCGACCTGTGATGTACACGTATGTATGAATGCACAGGGTATATGTTCTATACCATTTTCTGTTCAGGAAACTTCTTTCTCTCTTTGTAGCAATACTAACTGCTGTTTCATATATTCTTAAAGTTGCTGAGAATGGAGGGAAAATGGGGGATGGGGTGGCAGAGATAGGGGAGGAGGCAGGATAGGCCGCTCAGGATTATTCCATGAACCCAAATCCTTAGAGGTACTTCATTAAAGTTTTCATGGACTGTAATCCTACCCATAAACGTCCATCTCATCTGGGGCCCCATGCCGTATCTGGGTGTGCGCATCTTACAAGGAACTTATGATTTGGAGAGGCCCAGTGGCTACAGGGCCGGAGGCCGACGCTGGAGGAGCGAGGACGTTGAAAGCCATCCTGCTGTTGACCTGCACAATTTGGAAAGCCACGAGATGAGATGCAACCATACGGTCAGGCTGCCTGCCGGACTCCCATCTTCCCCCCGCTTCTTTTCTTCTTCTGAAGCTGATTTTGGTGAATTGTAAGGACCACATTGGGGAAACTATCTTGGATCTTGTATTTTCTTTGGTGTTTGGGATGGCCGTGACACATGTAGATTTGTAAATGTTTCCATTCCCAGTATTTCTGTTCAGAAAACAAAAATTCCACACCTTGGCCTTCAAAACTCCACACCCCTGGTTCTGATCCCCTCCCCCAGCCCCATCTCCTCTGACTCGTCTGCCCCAGGCCAGCTGGTCTCCTCCTTTGTAGAATGGTCCTACTTCCTTTGTTAAATCTCCCAGGGCCACCTACCCCTCATGCACTCCAGATGATTCACCTACCTCCGCTCTAAAATCAATTTAAAAAAGTTTCAGATTAATGTGAGGGTACATAGTTAGGTTACACTGTTTGTGTTTGTAAGATAAAGTCCAAGTTGTAGTGGTGACCTTCATCCAGAAAGTGTGCTGCTTACCCGTAAACTGTACCTGTTAGGTGGGAACTTACTAAGCTCCTCCCTCCTCCTACTTCTTGAATTTGAGTTTTTTCTCTTATGTGTGAATGTTGTTAATCTACAAGTTTCAGTTTAGTATGGAGCATGGGATGCTTGTTTTCTCATTCTGATGTTTACTTAGGCGGGTATTCTCCAATTCCATCCACATTGTAACAAAAGATACAAAATCTTCATCTTTTTTATGGTTGAATTATATTCCATGATATATATACACACACACACACATATATACATATATATCTTATATATACGCATCTGTGTACATTTATATGTATCTGTGTGTGTGTGTGTATATGTATACATGTGTACACCCCTCCCCCCCCACACACAATTTATCAATCTGTTCTTGTGTCAAAGGGCACTTGACACAGATGTTGTTTCCACACCTCTGGGATTGTGAACTGAGCTGCTACAAACATTTAAGTGAACATGCCCTTGTGATAAAAGGCCCTTCCTAGACTCTAGTGCCTCATCTGCCCTGAACTCACAGCACTTTCAGCTTATTTGGCAATGTTCTCTGTGTAAGTTTGGGGAAAAGCTTGTTTTCTCACATTGTATTGCTGGGGAACTCATGCTGCTATTTTATTTTTCCAGTCTCTAGCCCCACTGTCTCTTGATTTTTGTAAAAATCCAGGATATTTTCTTTTATTATTTTTTATCACCCTGGCTGTTTGAAATGCTGCATTATCTGAACAAATCATATGTCTTTGATAAATCACTTTTTTATTTATTGAAGGGATTATTTTCCTTACTTAAAGTATCAGATGAAGGGGTTAAAGAGGAGAGAAATAATACCTATTGATCAGATATTAGGCACCTAATCCTTTCCCAGACCTGGCAAATTAATAATTTTTATATCCATTTTATAGATAAAGACATTTCACTTAGAAATTTTGTGCTATCTGCCTAGAATCATACAGAGTATGTGTCAAGGATTGGTTATCTTTTCTTTCTCCCACAAAAATATCTTCATTGAAATATTCATGAAACAATGTTCAGTGAGCACCATTATGTGTCAGGTAGTGGAGAAACAATGATGGGTAAACATCTACTCAGCCCTTATTTTCTTTTCTTTTTATTAAATCATAATTGTGTTCATTGGTGCAATCATGGGGCACAATGTGCCGACTTTATATACAATCTGAAATATTTTCATTGAACTATTTAGCATAGCCTTCATGGCCTTTTAATCACTATATTAAGACATTTATATTCTGCATTTAGTAATTTTCACTTGTACCCTTCTAAGATGCACCATGTGATCCCACCAATCACCCTCCCTCCACCCATGCTCCCCCCTCCCCTCTCCTCCCTTGCCCCTGTCCTCATATTCTTGTGCTATAACTGGATTACAGCATTCATATGAAAGCTATAGATTAGCTTCATAGTAGGGCTGAGTACATTGGATACTTTTTCTTCCATTCTTGAGATACTTTGCTAAGAAGAATATGTTCCAGCTTCATCCATGTAAATGTGAAAGAGGTAAAGTCTCCATCTTTCTTTAAGGTTGCATAGTATTCCATGGTATACATGTACCACAATTT